>PISX010007479.1:12468-88845 GCA_004024625.1 Mellivora capensis | reverse complement strand
TTGAATAGACAATCCTCAGAGAAAACATACAAATGACCAAAAAACATGAAAAGATGCTCATCACTAGTCACTAGGAAATGCAAAACATAACCACAATGTGATACCACCTTACACCCATTATTATGGCTACTATTAAAACAAATAAAAACCCGTAAGTAACAGAAAATAACAAGAATTGGCAACATTGTGGAGAAATTGGAACTCTTGTGCACTGTTGCAGGGAATGTAAAATGGTATGGTGGTTCCTTAAAATAAAGTAAAATAAAAACAGAATTACCATATTATCCAGTAATTCCACTTCTGGATACACATCCAGAATAATTGAAAGCAGGTATCAAAAATATATTTGTACATCCATGTTCATAGAAGCATTACACAGCAACCAAGAGGCGGAAGTAAGAGGCAGAACCAAGAGACATTCAACAAGATGTCTAGCTAAACAAAATGTGGTATATATATACAATAGAGTATTATTCAGCTTTAAAAAGGAATGAGATTCTGACACATACTATAACATGGAAAAACTCTGAGAACATTATGCTGAGTGCAATAAGCCAGTCACAAAAGAATACATACAGTATGATTGCACTAATATGAGGTACTTAGGGTGATCAAATTCATGGAGACAGAAAGTCGAATGGTGGTTGCCAAGGGGCTGGGGAATGGGGTAATTGTTGTTTGATGCACATAAAGTTTTAGTTTGGCAAGATACAAAGAGTTCTGGAGATGGGACGGTACTTAACACTGTGGGAAGGTACTTAACACTCCTGAACTATACATGGAAAAATGGTTATGGTAGTAAACTTTATGTTACATGAATTTTACCACAGTTAAATTTAGAAATTTTTGTTAATTAAAAAAAGTTTCATAAACAGCCAATGGCAATATATGGATACTGATTCATACTGATTCAAACATACAAACTTAAAAGAAACAAAAACACTTATGAGACACTGGGGGATTTCAATCGTAACTGTGTATTTAACAAATTAAGGTTTTTTTTTCCATTTGTTGGATATGATATGGTAGAGTGGTAGTCTTTTTTTTTTTTAAGATTTTATTTATTTATTTGACAGAGAGAGATCACAAGTAGGCAGAGAAGCAGGCAGAGAGAGAGGGGGGAAGCAGGCTCCCCGCTGAGCAGAGAGCCCATGCAGGGCTCCATTCCAGGACCCTGGGATCAGGGCCTGAGCCAAAGGCAGAGGCTTAACCCACTGAGCCACCCAGGCGCCCCGCCTTTTTTTTTTTTTTTTTAAAGAGTCCATGTCTTTTAGAGATAAATACTAAAATATTTGTGGATAAAATAATTTGATATCTGGAATTTGCTTTAATATAGTCAGAGCTGAGGAGTAGATAGGAACAAACTAGATTAGTTATCTGTTGATAATTGTGAGGTTAATTGATGGGTGCTTCAGAGTTCCTTTTCCTCCATTATGTATTTTTTAAAGACTTCTTTGGCTTGAATGTGAATGGTATCTGATATTATTCTTTACTAGTCTCTATGCATATAGGAAGGACAGCACATTTATGCCAATTTATTCTCAGCCCACAGTGACATGCTTGTTTTCAACCTTGTCTAGCAAATCTGTTCCCTTCTGTCAAGTACCATGGAACTAAATAGTTCCCTGCATTCCAATTGCTTAGAAGCCGAATAAATAGCCATATACCACATGGCACCATCAGTCCCTGTATGCAGTCCAGAAATATCATCAGAAGATGGATGACTAATGCACATGTCTGTCTGCTGAAGGATATCCTGTCAGCCACAAAGTGTCAAAAACCTGTGGACTGATTGTTGCCCTACAAACAGGACAGCACTGGAGACACTGAGACTGATTTTCAGGTTAAATTTATCCATGAAGGAAATAGAGAGGCAATGCTTGTACAAAATGGTAGGAAACTGGATACTAAACACATCACCTAGCTGCTTTAAACCATTGTCCCAAGGGCTAATTACTCAGTGGACAATTAGCTCTTTCCTGCACATTTATTTCTGACTCCTATGTATGCTTTTTAAGTTAGCACAGTGACAGATTTTGCTTCAGTTTTCCCTAACGAGTTTTACATATTAATACTTTCCTACATGCAAATATTTCCACTTTTAAAAAAGCATAACCAGTAATATTACAAACAAGCTTATTATTCTCCTACCTTTATTTTGGAATGAAACTATTCAGTGGTTCTAAAAGATACAATTATTTAAATTGTTCCTGCAGAGGATTAAAGAAATTCTAGAAAATATAATCATGGCCTTATTTCAAATGTGTCTTCTCTCCCTGTCTGAAATCCCTCTTTGTATCCCAGCCCTCAGCTCTCACAATAGTAGGAAACCATTCTTGGCACATGTTTTATGACTGTAGGACATGCTTCTGAGTCTGGTAAAATCAGTACTCACTCTAAGCATAACAAAAAGATGGTTTAAACATTTCCTTTGGTTCATCCAGGGAAATTCTCTCAAAATGGCAATATATAACTGAAGGTCAAAGATATTGAGTTCAACCCATGCTTTGATATCAAAGTAGTTGAGTCACCTGAGGAAAAGCACTGAACCCATTAGGGCTTTGGAATTTTCATTAATATTGAGAATGTTCTAGAAGATAATCTTTAAAATACTTTCCAGGTCTAAAATTCTGTGCTTGTTTTAATTAACTCATGCAATGAAGAATTGATATGACACAGAATTTATAGATAGCCAAAACCCTAACTCCTCCAACAGGTTTTTGTCCTCTTTTTCATTCCTTTACCTATGTGAAGTTTAAGACTAAATGCCAGTACCACAAGAAAAGATAAATAGTCAAGATGAAATGGAACATGGAAAACTTATAGAACTATTTTATAATCTCTGAAAAGTGGAGAACTTTCTGTACTTGGTTTTCACATATCTAAATGAGTTTGCCTTGGTGACTCTCTAATAAAATCTCTAAAGCTTTTAAGCAACTAAGAAGTTTTTTCATGACCATCGAGTACATTCTTAACCAATTAGACAGAATGGTCCTATTTGACAAGTTCCACAAAAATTCAGGAAGAAAATCAATGTTAGGACTTTGGATTTAGAATCAACAGACTTTAAGACTCTTTGGACTCAAAGTTACAGACTCCAAGTGGTCTGATTTCCACTGATTTCTTGATTTCTTCTTTCATAAAATAGGAATATAATACCTCTCTGAAAAGGTGATTGTGAAGATATGTAAAAATGAATGTACGGGGCGCCTGGGTGGCTCAGTGGGTTAAAGCCTCTGCCTTCGGCTCAGGTCATGGTCCCAGGGTCCTGGGATCAAGCCCCTCATCAGGCTCTCTGCTCAGCAGGGAGCCTGCTTCCTCCTCTCTCTCTCTGCCTGCCTCTCTGCCTACTTGTGATCTCTGTCTGTCAAATAAATAAATAAAATCTTTAAAAAAAAAACACAACTAATGTACAAGCAACTGCTGCATATAGCAGATGCTTAAATGGCACCCTACCTTCCTCTCTTCTTTCTTCCTACTATCACAAAAACATAACAGGCACCCCAAAATATTTGTTAACTAAAGGACTTGCTGGATGATACTGTAAAAGCTGCATAAGTCCAATAAAGGAGAGAAAGGAGAAAGTTTCAAGACTCATCAACCAAAACAGAAGAAACCAGGGAAGATGTACACCAAATGTAAATAGTTTTCCTTAGAACGTAGGAATACTCTTGTTTTTTATTTTCTTCTAGATTGCTCTCTGTGTTTTTCAATTTTTTTAAAATTTTATTTATCTGAGAGAGAGAGCACAAGTGAGGGAGAGACAGAGGCAGAGGAAGAGGGAGAAGCAGACTCCCCGCCGAGTAGGGAGCCCAAAGTGGGGCTCGATCCAGGACTCTGGGATCATGACCTGAGCCAAAGGCAGATGCTCAACTGACTGAGTCACCCAGGTGCTCTTGTATTTTTCAATTTTTCTACAGTGAATATGTTATATTCAGAATTAATAATTTTAAATAAACATATAAATCTAGATGAACCCATTAATCAAGCTTAATATCACTTTCTATTAATGAGATGCAATAGGAAGGCTAAAGCACAGCCAATGAGTATTGTTGCCTAAATCAATCAACCAATCAATCAATGAGTCAGTCTCCTGAATTGAATTCCTCCTCCAGATCTAACTATCAGTTTACAAAAAATACAGGGCATACAGGAAAAATTTTTAATTACATCATGGAAATGCAATCAGAAAAATCCAAAGTTTGGGAAATTCTATAGGACACATGACCCATCTTTTCATTCAGTAAATGGTAGAATGGTGGAGAAGGGGATATGAACTCCTAAATTAAAGGCAGATGCTTACCTGACTGAGCCACTCAGGGGTACCTACTCTCCATAATTTTATCTTCTATATCACTGATTCTCTCATCTTCTTCTCTTATCCTAGCAGTAAGAGCCTCCATTTTTTAAATTGCATCTCATTAATAGCTTATTTTATTTCAACCTGATCAGATTTTAGTTCTTTTATTTCTCCAGAAGTTGATCCTCTTCTAACTTCTATGCTTTTTTCAAGCCCAGCTAGTATCTTTATAATCGTTATTCTGACCTCTAGTTCCAACCTCTTACTTATATCCATAATGATTACGTCCCTTGTTGTTCTTTTTCGAGTTGAGTTTTTCCATTTGTCATTCTTGCAAAAAGCGGTCGCTTTTTTATTTGTAGAATTGCAGCACCTCTTTTCTTAAATCTCCAGATGAGTTCACAGGTGTTCAGAATGATTTGATCGCTATCTAGCTGAACTCCAGGGACCAGATGAACCTAGGATCCCCTACTCCTCCGCCAACCTCCTCTCTATCTTTGGAGAGAAGCAACTACAAATGTTAAAGCTAGTTTTCCCACAGAATCTCCAGAGAAATGCCAAACTCAGAGTTACCAAATACAAAGATGAATCAACAGCTGGATGAAGAGATGTGTAGAGCCAGGTGTAGGGAAAGGATGCAGAGCTTCCATGCCCTCTCCAGAGGTGCCACTGTCCCTACTCTCCACGTGTTCACCAACCAGGGAGCTCCTGGGCCTAATCCTTTTGAGTTTTACAGAGGCTTCATTGCATAGTCCTAAACCAAATTTGTTTAACTTAGTCATTCACAGGAACCACATGAATTTTTGGCTTTGCAGATTGTTTTTACGTATATGTGTCTTCTTTAAAAGGTGATTACTATGTCTTCCATATTATTATTTCCGAACAGAATTTGGTGTGGAATGCCCTTGTTCTTTCAGGAGTCACAGTCGCCATCTTCCTGACCATGGTCTTTGAGTATTTGGGGAGAATAATATAAGATTCTCAACCCTCCCAGGCACAAGCCCCACCCTCCACAAACCCAGCTGACATACTGATATTCAGTTCGATATTATGTCAGTATAAAATAGTCTCTCAAAATTTGCAAAACAAATTTTAATCATTTCCATATTATTGAAAGGAGATGACCTAGGAAAGTTTTATTAGTCAACATTCTTTCTTCCACTGGAAGCAGTGAGACTTACTGAGAAAGAGTCAAGCTTAGTTATAATTCTCCTTTCAACCAATAAGACCCTTGGGCAGACAGAAATTGCAAACTGCTTTGGGGTAGAGCTTAGTGCTGTAATCTGTACATATGGGCACTCAACAAATATTATTTATTGACCACTAGGGAGTTGGATTTCCTGGGTCATCTAGTAGAAAATATTTTACTATGGAAACAATGTTGACTTTTTGAAAAAACAGATCATAATTAGGATTACATATTTGAGGTATCTGATATTCTAAACACTTGATCAAATTATTTATTGAAACAAATCAATAAAAATCTACAATTTCTATTTCAAATCTCTGTACAAGGCACACCATCCAGACCCCAAAACATGCAGATTTTCAGAGAAGCAGGACCTTCCTCAGAATGTTATTTCCAAGAGGTGTTTACATGTGAATCAATCTGAATTTCAATCCAGTCTTTGCCATCTTTTATTCTCTGGTTGTGATTCAGCATTATCACATTCAAGAGAGCCCTACATTAGAGGGAATTTGAACTTCAGATATTAACATAAGAATAGGGTTTTTTTTCTACTCCGGCTTCTGAAAACACAATTCCCAGCTCCTTTTAACACCCCAACAAAACTTGTACTAAACCTGAGATATATGCCACTTGCATTCCCGTGGCCCTTCCAACCTCTAAATAAGATTCTGAAACTAAGAGGTGCCTAGGTGGCTCAGTGGGTTAAAGCCTCTACTTTCGGCTCAGGTCATGATCCCAGGGTCCTGGGCTTGAGCTCCGCATCAGGCTCTCTGCTCCAGAGCCTGCTTTCTCCTCTCTCTCTCTTTGCCTGCCTCTCCACCTACTTGAGGTCTCTGTCAAATAAATAACATCTTAAAAAAAAAAAAAAGATTCTGAAGCTAAAAGTAAAGAGAAAAGCAAAAAGGGAAGGTTGGTTTAGTTTGACATTAGTAGCCACTTAAATCTATATAGAATGATGCCAATTTTTTAGACGGAGACTACATAAAACCATGTTAAATACATTGAACAAAAGTTAATTCAGTAAGTATTTACGTGTCAGGTACTATTCTATTAACAAAAAGTCTGTGTTCTCAGGGAACTTACATTTTACTTGGAGAGACAGACAATAAACAAGTACAAAAAATAAATATGTAATAGGATTATTACATATAATTGTGGTAGGTTATGGCCAAAAGTGGCCATAAGGGGGCAGACTGCAAAACTCTTAGAGCCTACTGGAGTGCAGGCATAGATAATGGGAGATTGTCAAAGCCGAAAGGGCACGCAGCTACAAGGCCTTGTTGATGAGGCTCACTATGCAGCACAGTAAGATAGTACAGGTTGTTTCTGGTTGTTGAACAGCTGCGAGGGAGTGAAGTGACAAGGCAGAGCCCACAGTTCTATGCTTCCCTACCCTGATGGACATCTCACTTCATGTGGGGGCTGTGGAGACCATCAAATCCCAGAGGAACCTCCATGAGAAAACAAGGGAGCTATGAGAAAGTATCCTCAACCACTCTGTTACTCTTTGCATTGGGTAGTAGCTGCTTCAGGAAACTTGAGCCAAGTTCTCATCAGCATTTCTGCCCATCCTCAAATTTGAAGCAGTCTTCAAGGTCTGGCCTTGGCGGGGGATGCTAAATAAGAATGTAATACAGACAGACATAGCTGGCTTTGGGGCGGGAGGTGGGACTCACATTAGAAAGGTGATCAGGGAAGACTTATTGAATGAAGAGACAGTTGAGTCCAGAGAAGAACAGAGTAAGGCACTGCGCCTTGGGATATATGGAGAGGTAGAGGGGAGTGGGAATCCTGATCCAGAAACAAGTGCAATGCCTAAGGGAGGATTGCTCTTGGTCAGTGCAAAGGAAAGTGAGGCTGCTGTGTGACTGGAGAGGAGCAGGAAAGGGGGAGAGTGGTCAGAGATGTGAGGAGAGGTTCTGGGAGGCCAGATTACTTATGACATTGTAGACCACTGTAAGAACTTTGATATTTATTCTCAATGGGCATGTTGGGTTTTGAGCAGGCAGAGCTGACGTGACCAAGATTGAGAAAAAATCCCTCCCCAGCTGTTTAGAATAGGCTCTAGGGGCCAGAGATGGTAGCAGGAAGACCAGTTAGGAAGCTATGGCACCAATACAAACAAGAAATGATAGTGGCTTTGACTAGCATGTTAGCATTAGGAAGAGTGAGACGCTGCATCGCTAATCTGCATTTTGAAGGCAGAGTGCAACAGATTCGCCGATGGATTCCATGTAATGTTTATGAAAAAGAGAGGCATCAGGGATGAGACCACATTTCTTTGACTGAGCCTTGCTGAAAAAAGAGTTGAGGGGCGCCTGGGTGGCTCAGTGGGTTAAAGCCTCTGCTTTCGGCTCAGGTCATGATCCCAGGGTCCTGGGATCGAGCCCCACATCGGGCTCTCTGCTCCGCGGAGAGCCTGCTTCCTCCTCTCTCTCCCTGCCTGCCTCTCTTGCCTACTTGTAATCTCTGTCTGTCAAATAAATAAATGGAATCTTAATAAAAAAAAAAAGAGCTGAGATGAGGAAGCCATGGGAGCGCTAGGTTTAGAGAAGGAAATCAAATTTGGCTTTGAATACGGTGTCTGGTATGACTACCGGACAAGGGAAATGGGATTTGAATGAAGAGATAGCAACCTATACTTTATAAGGGATCTAAATGAGAAGTTATCCAAACTGCACAAGTTTGTTTGAAGGGATGTTATGTATCTGGCTTGGCCTTCAATTCTAAAAACAATGGGAAATCATGCTCACTTTGGCAGCACATATTCTAAAAACAATGGGAAGTTGGTATTTGTAGGGTTTTTTTTTTAGTGTTGTAAGTTAATGACTATAAATCTAATCATAGGAGCCTGCTGTATTTTTGGTTATATATTATAAATTTATCCTCCACTCTTCCCCTAAAGATGAGTATGAGCTGTCTACCAAGAAATCACACGAATGTTCAAAACAACTATTCTAAGAGCCAAATACTGGAAACAACTGAAATATCCATATGCAGAAGTGATAAACAAATTGAAGTATATTTAAAAGCAAACTACTACTCAGTAATTAAATAGAACTATTGATTCAAGCAACTGCACAGAATGTCAACAATGTCAAGTGGAAAAAGCCAGACTAAAATGATTCCATTCAAGTGAAGTTCAAGAACAGCCAAAAACTGGCCTATGGCCATAGAAACCAGAAAGTAGTTGCAATAGGAGTGGACACTGAGTGCAAAGGGGCACAAGCAAACTTCCTGGGGTGACGAAAATGTTCTGATCATTGTTAACACAGACATACAAAATTGTTAGAACTCATTGAACACATGTGCGCTTTATCACATGTAAATTCTATCTAAAATATGCAACAAAACATGAGCCAGCTACTGAAAAGGTTATATAACAGGAAAGCCTAGGCCAAAAGCAATTAATCTAACTGAGCACAAAGTTTTGTTCTGAGTTTCCCAGCCACCAAGGCAAAAGGGAAACAAACTGCTTGGCTCTATTATCTAATATTAGTGTGTATCAGAAGAGAAAACAACTTTTCCTAACACCAAATTTAAGAATATTTGGGTAAGAAACACTAGATATTACATAATACCTTCACTAGGACTTCCACAAAAGCAGAACCACTTTTGGTTGATTTTTATTTCTATCAGTCCTCAACAAAAGTCAAGAGGATGATACTGAGTTATGGTTCTATGAAGGCATTTCTACAGGGAGTTAAAGGAAGGTATTCGGTTTTCTAGAGTGCCCTGGCTGCAGGGATACAATCTGGACTCATTCCCAAGGAATAGAGGGTTCTCAGATTTCCTAGGCTTACCCTCCCTCATGCCTCAGCTGGATTTGTGACAGGAGTTAGGTATCAGATAATTAGGGGTTGGCTAGAGTGTAATATTCTCTGGAGCTGATTAAAACTAGATACGTGGGGTTTAGCTACTGAACTTGTATTTGGCTAATTATATGTTTTGTTATTAAAAAAAAAATGTTCGAAGAAACCGCCATATTCATGCCCAAATTGAAAACTATGCCTGGCTTTACAGACTCAAGGCTTTAATGGATGCCTTTATCCCTGGTATTCAAGAAACTCTTCTAAGTATCCTGTGCTTCCCATGAGGGGTATAACTGACTAATTAGGCAAGGCAATACTTCGCTGTGTTTTTCAGTCATTTAGCATCTGTGACCCCACCCAATAAATACAAATAGCCTATCTCCAGTGACAACCAAGCAGTGTGCCTGCATTTTAATTATTTATTTATTTCCTTTTTGGCCCACATTTAAAAACTTAGTTCTAACCCCTTTTGGTAACCACTGGGCCAAAAAGCATGTTGGTATCCTTTTGAAGATGGAAGAATCTCGCCTCAACTTCCATGGAATGACATGGCATGGAAAAAGACAATCTTGGTTTATAACATTTGAGGAGAAATACTGTGTTATTACTTCCATCCTATAAAACCTTAATATGGCCCCCACAGCACATTTTATCTAGAACAAGGCTGTGTCTGCACCGTGAGCCGGCCAGGGTGTAGCAGCCTCCAAGTAAGCCCTCACCAGCTGAATGAATTGATCCACAAAATGTAGCGCATTATTAACTGAACATGGCCCATTCAAGTGCTGAAGATCCTCTGCCCCCAAAAAAGTATTTTGGCTTTAATGAGTTGATATTTAACTGTTTTTGTTTTCCTAGCTACAGCTGACCATGAATGATTATTTTTTTCATTCAATGTTAAGACCTATTATTATGTGCCAGGTAGAGAAGACACAATGGTGCACAAACTTTGCTAAGTCTCATGGAAGGTTCCAGGAGACAGATAATGAGGCAACATGGGAGTTAAAAGAAAGAAGTATGGTAGCCTCTCTGAAGAAATGTCTTAATCTGAGATCTGAAGGATGAGTGGGAGTTAACTCAGTGTCTTGTTTGTGGGAGTGGGGGTGGCACAGACAGAAAGAGGACAGTTTCAGGCAGGGCCATCAGATCACATGAAATTCACCAAACCAGGAAGCAAAGGTTAGGAAACAAACAGTTAAGTGGTGAACATAAGTTTAGCCAGGGAAGAATTTTGGGCTTGGAAGGTTGTTGTTTTTTTTTATTTCTTCCCATGTGCGACACAACACTCTCATGAACATTTATAAAAAACACAGATTAATATTTAAATCAACTCACTCAGATCCAGAGTGAGAAAGCCAGCAAAGATTTTGGAAGAGCCAGTATAGACAATTGGTTGGGAAATGCTGTACTATCTAGAATAGAGCTGACAGTAGGCAAGACTAGGGTGGTACAGGAAGGAGTGTTTAACTGACTCAATAGATAATGAAAAGCTCCAACTGTGTGCCAGCCATCCTATATATATTGAGTCTAGTGGGGGAAATATTACCCAAACAAGCAAGCATGACAAAATATAAAAAACAGAACCTCTCCTAGTGCTTCAGAAAGGTTTCTCTTGAGGAAAGCCCAACTGAACTATCTGAAAGTTGACTAGAAGCCAGCGAATGGGCACAATGAGGAATGGATGGGAGTCAACTTCAAGGGAGGGAAAATTGCATTTATCAAGAAACTAATGTAGCCATTGTGGCAGAATGGAAAGAGCTAGGAGTGCTAAGGTGAGGCTGGAGAGGTGGTCTGGGACTAGATCATGCAGATTAAGTAACTGGGTCTTTATCCTAAGAGCCAGGGGATGCCATGAAAGTGCTTAATTAAGCAAGGGAGGTGATAAAACATCAAATTTGTGTTTTGAAAACTGCGGTGGCTGTGGCATAAAGAATGGATTGTAGGGGGCACGGAAGTGGATGTGGTTAAGTGGGTTACACCATGACTGCAGAAGGCCAACCAGAAGACGTTGGGAGGTCGATGACTTGGAGTCTGTACAGAGCACGGAGTTTCTGGCCTGGGCTTCTCACACAATTCATGACACATGAGCCCACATCATCCGACCAGAGGAAGTCATTTTCTTTTTCTTACTCACTAGGTAATTATGTTACACATTAAACAATTAACGATGATCTCCCTTGGAAAATGGGACTGGAGAAGTGGATTGAAGAAAGAGGAGGGCATTGCATTGCCAAATACCCAAGCCAGACAAAGATGCTACAAGAAACTACAGACCAAAATCTCCCTTGAACATTGATTCAACAAAGTATTAGCAAATCAAACCCAAAAAAGTATAAAAAGAATTAAACACCTTATCCCAAGATACTCAAGGCTGGTTCAGCATTCAAATTAATGTAATCCACCAAGAGACTAAAAAATATCACATGATCTTATCAACAGAGAAGAAGCATTTGACAAACTGCAATACCCATTCATGATAAAAACTCTTAAAAACAAAACAAAACAACTCTCAGTGAGCCAGGAGTAGAGAGGAACTTCCTCAATTTGATAAAGACTATTAAAAAAAAACCCAAAAAACAAAAAGCAACAACAAAAAAACCCTACAGCTAACATCACACTCAGTGGTGAGAAACTAGGAGCTGTCCCACTCTCAGGTACAGGGCAAAGATGTTGCCTCTTACCACCTCTTCTCAACATCATACTGGAAGTCCTCATTAATACAAGGAGACAAGAATAAGAAATAAAAAGTACAGACTGGGAAGAAAAACTTAAGAGATATTAAAGATAGCATTAGAAGTATGAGGAGAAAAATAGAAATCAGTATCAGAATTAACAGAAGAGTCTGATCTGGGCATAGGGAAGGAGACAGGAGACTGCCTTTTTTTTTTTCCTTTTAAGTTCCTTTGATAGTACTTGATTTCTATTTGCATCTATATAACTTGAATAATTTTTTGAAGAGCAAATGGAAAAGGAAAAATTGCAAGAACGGATGGAAATAGTCATGGATATGTATAAAGGCTTATTAAAAGGAACTCATCAAGTGTTTTTATTGGCAAAGATGTCTTCAAATTACCAGTAAGAGAATATGGGTTAAAAAATTATGGTACAAATGAATCTTGGAACACTGAGAAAAAAAAATCAAATTAAAAAAATTATGGCACACCTACATAAATATAATGCAGCCTTTAAAACGTAGAATTTTCAATGATACGGAAAAGTGTCTATGATATGTAAGTGGAGGCTAAAGACTGTAAAACAGTAGAGACATAAGGAATGTACACACCAAAATAACCAACAAAACAACAGTTAAGTTCTTGGTAGGGAACATACAACTTCTATTTTCCTTGCGCTTTCACCTATTTTCCAAATTCACCAAGAACATGTCACTATTGTAGTCAGGTAAGTTTTAAACACACACGCCCAAAATTTTGTTATGATTATTTGTGTGATGGAACCGTGCATGAACTTTTTTTTTTTTTTAAGATTTTATTAGTTTATTTGACAGACAGAGATCACAAGTAGGCAAAGAGGCAGGCAGACAGAGAGAGAGGAGGAAGCAGGCTCCCTGCTGAGCAGAGCCTGATGTGGGGCTCGATCCCAGGACCCTGGGATCATGACCGGAGCTGAAGGCAGAGGCTTAACCCACTGAGCCACCCAGGCACCCCCGTGCATGAACTTTATTTGCGATTTTTTTCCTTCCTTTATTCATTCATTCGAATTGTCCACTGGTGGTAAAGATAATGCCCTTTGTGTAACAAATCATTATGGTTCTCTTGATTTATACACAGGACAACTACATTTCCCCATCTTCCTTACCACTGGCCTTGGGTCACATGACTGGGCGCCAGTCACAAAACCAGGCCCAGACACAGAACCCTGCAGTACCTATCACTCTAGCTCCTCTCCTTCTACCAAGATTTGAGGAGTCAAAACTGACACTGTTATAGGATAGAGCAATCTGGATCCCTGGGAGCCTGAGCCTTCCTGTCACAATGGAGTATGATAAAATAGATGAACTCCTACTGTCTGAAGCCACTGAGATGTTGGGGGTTGTTACAAGCAGTTTATCTATCCTAATAGAGCACTTCTATTATCCATGGGAAAACAGAAACTAAAATGTTCCTTCCAAAATACCAACCTTCAAGAGCAGCTCATGATCTATTGAAGGAAGTCCTCAAAATGGCATACAAGGTCCTCTATACCCGAGCTCCATGCACCTCACATCCCAAATATCTCACTGTCCCTCGTGAATGCTCCTGGAAGTTCCTGGACCTATTCTTCCCCATCACAGCACCAGCCGCAACTGTACTGTGATTAGCTATCTAGTCACCACTTCCTTTCCCGGGATTATGAGTCTCCTCTAAGGCAGCAGTTGTCTTTCTTCTTCACAGATTATCTTCAACACTTAACACTACATGCCAAACATATAAAGGATGCTAGTAGGTATTTGCTGAATAAATAACGTTTTCTTAAATGTTCACAACCCCCTAAAACAACAAGAAACTTTAGAGCCTAGAAGGTAGGGGAAAAACAATTCTCATTTTATCAGAATATATTTTCTTCTAAAATAAATTCTCAATCTCTGTAATATCTGACTAGCCTGAAGCTCTTACAATTCCTGAAATAAAAGCAGGAGCCAGGAATTAAATGTCTTTTAAGACTAGAACTGGTTCCTAGACCAAGCTGTTACAGGGTTTGTGAAACTAAAAATTCTGACTTCCTAAATTTAGAGTTGAAATGTTTTTATCTTAGGAATTTATAGTGAAATTACAAATATATATTTCATATATATATATCTATGTATCTATGTATCTATATATATGATTGATTTATTTTAGAGAGAGCGTGAGAGTAGGGAGAGGGCCTGAGGGAGAGATAGAGGGAGGTAGAGAAGCAGACTCTGCATTGAGCCTAACAAAGGGCCCAGCCCCACAATCCCAGTATCACAACCCGAGCCAAAATCAGGAAGTCAGGGGTTCAACCAACCAAGCCACCCAGGTACCCTGAAATTACTCTTACATATTTTAAATGGTGGTGGTTTCTAAATTATTTCAGGTAGAAAGTAACCTTGGAAATAAAAGAATCACCATTGTAACTTAAAATGCTCCATTAGTGAGGGAGACATTTACAGAAAAGCAGTATATTTTATGCTCCTTGGGAACTTTAGCGTTAAGAATAGCCCTTCCATTAACTATAAAAACATTAGTTTAAATATATTACACAGCATCTGTCAAGGTTGTCTTAGATGTTACTTCAATAGTATCCATGAAGAATATAACTTATTTTAAAAGCTTGTTTTTATTTTTTTTTTTTAAATCTACAGTTTTACCCACTGTAATAGTGAACTGAACTTTTAAGAAATACTTTTTTTACATGGATTATCTTAAGATATAAAGAACCAAATAACTCTTTGGTTTTGTTATATGGGAAAAACAACACACAGTCCTTTAGTCAAACAACTTTGTGATATTTATATTCCATTGCACAGATATGGGTTATACAAATTAGTAACACAAGTTATTTCTTAAATTCTAAACATTTTCTAAAATATTATTACAGCAGATGTCTAGGATATTAAAACATCAAGGTGGAAATCATACTCTAAATAGTTAAATATGACACTACACATTTTAATTAGAGGAAAATTAAAATGTGTGCTCAAATGCTCTAACAAACTAAGTAGCAGGGCAGCTAACAACTACGAATAAGTCACTGTGGTCCATCTTTACGTATGCATATATATGATTATTCTTTAGATAACCCCTCCTCTGGAAAATGCATTAATTCAAACACAAAAATCTGGATAAATGATTCAAAGAAATTTAAATTCTTCCTAACACATAAGATCTATGGTGAAGTGTAGTATTATCTATGACTTCATACAACTACTAATTCAAGATAAAAGACACCACACTTGGAAAGAAGAGAAGATTTTTAAAAGGTAATGGTTTTAATTGAATTAATGAGATGAAAAGATAGTGAAGCCCTGTTTGCTACTTACATGAAAGATCTTAAAAAATAATCACTGCACAAAATACAAAGGGTGGGGGGCTTATGCTGCGATATTAAATTTTTCTCCCGTAATGTTTTTCTTGACTATTCAAGGACAAATTACAGTTTCCACAGCAAATTTGTTTTCAAAATGCCGAATTGTAACACAATTGCTGACTTCACGTTTCTGAATACCTGTTGGGGAGGGAAAAATTTTTTAAATTTCTGGTTCTTTAAGTAATTCATACTTATCATCAGTTATATTATTTATACATATAAAAATATTTTACTCTATATTCGATGAATTTCTGTAGTTTGATTTTTTAACACTCGAGAAAATAATTTTCCTCTCTTGTCTAAACTAAGTATATTAATAGATCTTAGCAACTAATAATAATGCCATATGTAAATTTATGACCTCGAAGGTACTGGAAATATTCTGTATCTTGACTGTGGTAGTAATCTGTTGAAACTCAGAACTGCACACTAAAGAGGATGAATTTCATCATATGTGTAAATCTGGCTTTAAAAAAAATCATCAACTATAAAGGAAATGAAAGGAAATGGGGAGATATTGTCATTCTTGTTGTTCAGGTTAAAAAGAAAAAAAAGATTAAATGATCTGGCGAAGCTACATTACTTGTGTCAATGCTCTTAATTCTTCAGCCAATTTCCCTTATAATTAACCTGACTGTGACTATCTTCAACGTGACCCAAAAGATCACGTTTAGAATCCAGGTCCCTGAGCACATAGCTTCAGAGCTTCTCCAGAGACCTCCTGGACAAAAAGAACTCTTGCCCGGTGTCAATGAACCAAAGTGGTGAGATGGAAGGTTGGGCTGGGTGACCACATGGAAAGTGAGGTAACAGCATCTCAAGGCATTGACCCTTCACATTCACCTAATTCTATCTGAAAAGAGTGCATTCAGAATTCAGATGATTCTCTGGAAATCTAGAAATACCATCTAATGACACAATACTTTTACTTTCTCGCTTCTGGCAAACATATTGATAACAATACACCGGCTTACATCTAAATCTGGTTTGACACAGTGAAGTGAAACGACAAACTTTTCTGCCAGGACTTTAATAGTAAAAAGTATTACCTCTGATGGTTTCTCTGCGTTGCAGTTTGTAAGTTTCCTTGTCATGGCACAGTCGGTAAATAAAGAAACCCAGGTGATCGATGTTCTCAATGCGATCAGTGATAACCATGTGTTCATGAATCAGATAGGACTGAGGCAAATAGGTTCCAGCCTACATTTGGAAGAAATATTATATGAATACCTCAAAGGATACACTGAACAGATGAGGAAAGGTACAGAATAGAGACTGGCAAACTACTGCCCACCATCTGTTTTCATGAATGAAGTTCTACTGCAGTACAGTCATGCCTGTGTATTTACATACTGTCCATGAGTCGAATAGTTTGCAACATAGATCTTATTTCTTGAAAGCCTACTATTTATTATCAGGCTCGTTGGGAAAACTCAGATAATAATTTAAGAGATTATATTTTATTTCAAAATATAAAATAATAAAAGGAAAACCCCCAAAATCATGAGTCCTCTTTATAAAGCTCTTAGCTATACTTCTGGTGAGATGGGCACTTACAGGACTATTATCTCAACTGGGAATTCTAAGATCCTATAACAGCATTATTCATAAGAAATATTTGAACAGGGGCACCTGGGTGGCTCAGTCGGTTAGCATCTGCCTTCAGCTCAGGTCATGATCCCAGGGTCCAAAGACTGAGCCCCACATCAGGCTCTCTGCTCAGGGGGAAGCCTGTTTCTCCCTCTCCCCATCCCTCTGCCTGTCACTTGTGCACTCTCTCTCTCTCTCTCTGTGTCAAATAAATAAAGAAAAGCTTTAAAAAATATATCTGAACACTTTATACCTTTATGTTAATAAGTAACTCCAGCAGGTTTCTTGGTGGCATAACAATGGAAGTGTTCAGTGGAATCACATAGCACTTATCCAGATTAAGATCTAAATAGGCTGTGAGTTTCTGGAAAGAGAAAGATACATTTTCATTATTAATCTAATTTGTAGCACAGGCAGCACCAGGAGTTTTAAGAATAAGTTATACCATTAAAATGGGCTGGCTTTAGGACATATAAATCACCTGCATTTCAACAAATGAAGTAGGTAGTTGGTAGAATAGGAACAGAAGGTAGTAATGAGAGGAAAAAATTATTGCTACTAGTAAACAAAATTCTTATCAGGAGTTTGCTTCTATAAATGATTAACAATAAACTATTAAAATTAACTGCAAATAGCTTATCATCTGTTAAGAGATACAGTCACTTCTCTCACTTTTAAGCCCTAACACCTTCCAAGGTATCCAACTGTTACATGTAAAAATTAACTTCTCTCCTATGCATCTAGAATGGTACTAATTACTACCATCCTTAGAAAAATTGAAATAATAGTCAATTAAGTGATTTTTCTGTGTTCTTATGGTTCAGAAAGATTGTCCCATAGGATGGTTTTGAGGATTAAAATGAGTTTTATCAAATCATGTAAACACTTAGATTTCTAAGGGCTCAGTATTAGCTATTTACTATTTGTTTTGGACAGGCTTATTATTTTGAAGTATGTATTTTTTAATCTACTTTATAAACATTCATCACATGTATTTATGAGGCATTAAATATTTGTAAAGCTAACTTCAGTACTATGCCTCCTGAGTGTTTAAACTGGCAAACTTATAAACAGATGCAAAATTCACAGAAAATACGAACTAGGTGGAGAATTTGGGATATTCACTGTTTTCTCACCTCATCTTTTCTGCATTGCATAACAATATTCAACACTAGGGGAAATGTAGAATGAGAACTTAAAAACTGATTAAGAAAATGATACAGAACTAAAGTTACTAATTTCTGAAAATGCTACATAGAAATGGGATGATGGGGGCACCTGGGTGACTCAGTGGGTTAAAGCCTCTGCCTTTGGCTCAGGTCATGATCCCAGGGTCCTGAGATTGAGCCCCGAATCAGGCTCTCTGCTCAAACAGGGAGCCTGCTGCCCTTCCTCTCTCTGCCTGCCTCTCTGCCTACTTGAGATCTATCTGTCAAATAAATAAATAAAATCTTAAAAAAAAAAAAAAAAAGAAATGGGACCATGAATCTCCTCTTAGCTAAGAAAACAGGGTGAGAACCATGAGAGACTATGGACTCTGAAAAACAACCTGAGGGGTTTTGAAGGGGTGGGGGGGTGGAAGGTTGGGAGAGCCAGGTGGAGTGTATTATGGAGGGCATGCATTGCATGGAGCACTGGGTGTGGTGCAAAAACTATGAAAATTGTTACGCTGAAAATAAAAAAAAAAAAAGATCATTAGTTTACAAAAAAAGAAAACAGGGTGAATAGGAAATAGTAGCAATTTACTAGCAAAAGAGCAGCAGTCAGAGTTGGACTCAACATCAGATGTTGGACAGTTTATATCTTATAAGGCAGAAGAAACCCAAGTCCATTTTTTCTTTAAATAACAAGTCAGCTCTAAATAAAAGAAATTAGCAAATACTGAAATTAAAACTCTAAAGAGCATCAGTTAAAAAACCTGCCCTTGTTTTTTTTTTTTTAAACAGTTCCAGGCACCTGGCTCACCTTGTTAAAGTCATGAACAATGTTGGCAGGATCACTGTCTGCAAATTCTGGGACAGGCACACTGATGAATTCAACCTCATCTTCCTCAAAGATCTTAATATTTTCCTCAATTGTCTGGTAGCGAGCAGCCGGGGCATCTGCAGAAGGCTCGTTTAAGATGACATCATCTTTGATATACTTTATTCCACAGTAGTAGACGTCATCAGGCTATAGAGAGTTCAAACACTATTTCAGCAATTCAGTGGGAGACAGGTTTTTAAATGTAAGCATTACTTAAGCTGCCACCACTATCTAAATAGTATTTTGCTTGCAAACTCTTTTAGATGACAAGTCAGACAGTATAATTACAGAGCTAACATCCTTTAAGACAGGGTTCTGAAGTATTGTAAAGAAAAAAAAGTGGTTTCAGAAAGAAAAACAGCTGATTTTTCCTTTACTTTTTGTAGTTGACAAAAATAGAATTTAAAGCAAATATTCATCAATTATTCATCATCAAGTAAATTTGAAGAAATACACAGGCCTATTTCTACCTGTAGGCATTGTTTTTATGAAAAAATATATTTTAAATAAATGTGTTTTTTTTCTGAAATATACTTTTAAGACTTTTTGATGTGAGTCAGTGATTAAATGATTTTTCTCTTACTAGCCAAAAAAGGAATAGTTTTTCTGTAATTTTTACAGGAATACAGGTAGTTGTGATTTTTTCCTTAAAATATATTACAATTAAGTGGAAAATACCAGATTATAGCAATCATTATAAAGACTGTTTTTTAAAAAGCATACGTGAAGGCTACGCGTATATAACAAAATGTTAAGGCAAAAGTGTTTCTTCTGGAAATGTAAAATCTACGTAAAATGTAAAAAAAAATGTAAAAAAAATTTAGTAAAATCTATGTCAATAGTTTCTTCAAATTTTAAAATGTTAAAAAAACCTACTAACTTATTGTTAAGAGAAATGTATCACAAAACAGAGATCATAAATCATGATTATCATTAGAAGAACTATCTGTCTTAACCCACGAGGATTAAGGATTTCTATTAAACACTCTTGAGTTATCAACGTTCATCCCAAATTACTTCAACATCACTGCTGAAGTTACACAATCCTTGAAGAAAAAGCAATGGCTGGGGAAGAGGCAGAGAGACGTGGTGCCAGTGCGCCCGGTGTCTAGGAGTAAAGTCAAACTGTCGGCAAGTCCAAACTGGCTACCAAGTTAGAATCCATCAATATGACAACATTTTGATGTTGTCTGATGTATTTACTCAACCGGCAAATAATCATAGTATATCTTAGCTACTAGAGTAGGAAAACGAAGACTAGTCAATTTTGAAAAATCATCCAATAATCTGTCCTCTTTAGTCAGCAACATTTCAAAATAACGTTATTCTGCTTTTAGTGACTGCCCAATAGGCTCAGCAAATTTATGTTCAGATTTTTAAAACACAACTTTAAAACAGGACTACCACCCTGGCCAAAGGCCACAGACAAAAAAATGCAGGCTTAGAACAAATTTGGACCTACTTTCTAATATGCATGAAGGAAAGGCAAAAAGTCCTTCTTAGCATTTTTCCACTTACTTGAAGTGCAAAGTATTTGTACAGGTATGCTCCTCCCAGAACGACACCTGCAAGCATAAATGCTAGTCCGAAGCACATGCACCAGCACCAGGCTCTTCTCTGGCCAACTGGTACCACTTCATCTGGGTCCTAAAATATGAAAAAGACCACAGTGGTCAGTATCGTATCTCCAGTCAGAATCACAGAAGGGTCAGGATTCAAAGAAGCCTGAAAAGGATGATCATTTTATAAACAAAGGTAAGAAAGACCAATGGATTCAGATATCATAACAAAATCAACCCAGGAATTATTAGGTGGTGGTGTCAGGACTCACCACAGCCATCAGTCTCTTGGGAGAGTTCTGCCTTATTCTCTCAACACCTTTGCTACTCATACCTCCTGAGCAGTAACATACTGCATAATTCCTAATTTCTGTGCACAACTTTGGTGACTAAAATATCTTCTAACATTTAAAAATTCAGAAAAGGCTACAACCCAACTCTGTCATGCAATATTACGGTGCTGAGGCTTATATATACAACCTCAGTGTGCACTATATTATAAAATTATGTATTAGCCTGCTACAGGTAGTTCATATTTCATAGCAGGTATCAAACCACTCCTAACAATACACAAGAAACAGTAACAGGAAATTTAGGGACAGAACAACTAATATGAAACAATTTCTTTGAACAATTGGAGTCCTGAAATAATCTTATTAATTTTCCTGCCATACCCTAAAAAACAAATCTAGTTTGACAGAGGTCTTCATTTTTAAGATAGAAGCCTTAGAAAAATGAGGAAAAGAGTGAACAGGAAAAAAAAAAAAAGCTTACTAAGTCAAGAGACATGCAGTTAGTTAGAACTTTGATTTGGACCCACTCGAAGAAATAATTTAGCCTCAGGATGTCAAATGGGGTCACAACGTTCAGGCCTTTAAATACTCCCGTGGCCCTTCTAACTCAGTCACTCTGTCACTTCAGATTTATGGCTAATTTCTGATTTGGACCCAGGTTCATGTCAAAGAGCCAACAACTGAGATTAGCTGCTTGCGTCATCAAACTCATGGCTCAAGATATATTGTACAGACAGCAGAAGAAAGGCTCCAACTGACCCGAAAATAACATAATAGAAGATGTTCTCGTTAGCAGTATGTATGTATAGCCTCTCGAGCATAGGACTCTGATCTTTGCTTAGAAAAATCAATGTAGGCTGTATTAAGGGAGAATGTAGACTAGATCCACACCTTTACAGATAAACAGGATATAAGAAAAAAGGAAGAAAAACTGTTATCAACAATGCTGGATATGGCTGAAACAAGAATACAGTTAAAGACTGAAAGCTCCAAATCCAAAGAAAGAAAGAAAGAATGAAAGCTAAAGTTGTATTTTCAATACTAAGATAAGGAATTTCAACTTGATACCACCAAGGAAAAGTCCAATCCCATTTGTCCCAAACAGCCAAGAAGAACACTTCAGGGCTAGACAGTGTACAACTGGGTTAACTGAGGTTTTAAACACAGAATGTAAGACTGTAGAACAAATGCCTTTTAACTTGAGGATTGGATCAGACACTGTGAGAGCATTAACACTCTGCTGTTAGTAGGTGAACTTGCCAATGTACTGTATATGTACTTAAGACAAGTGTACTGCGAAGTAGTATGTAAAAAGAATAAGCCTAGAATAATTTATCAAGTCATGTAACATATTCCATCTGTAAACAGAAAGTTACAAGAATTCCCTGGAGTCATAAGGTAATATGAAACTTGAATGATAAAGTCTAGTATTTTGCTTGCGCCCTTGTGTGATACAAATACCTAAGGAGATAAGAAACAGTTCCTAGCATAATTAATTTTAGGGTGGAGGCAGGGTGGGGGGGTGGAGATGACAGATGGAAACAGTCATTTCCAAACATTTGGTATCAGCTGCTGAGACAGTCAAATGTGCGTACAACACCCACCCCCTTTGGCAGACTCCTTCTCTAGCAACACATAAATGAATATCCAAAGACCGTGGGCAGACACTTATAAAAAAATATACAGCCCCAACTGTCAAACTGATGACAAGTTTTCAGGCCTTTTAATATATCATTTTTTAAAGATTTTACTTATTTGACAGAGAGACACAGTGAGTGAGGGAACACAAGCAGGGGAGTGGGAGAGGGAGAAGGAGCTTCCTGCTGAGCAGGGATCCCAATGCGGGGCTCCAACCCAGGCCAAAGGCAGACGCTTAACGACTGAGCCACCCAGGCGCCTCTAGTATATCATTTTTAATTGGTCAGCAAATTTCAAGAACAAATTATAAATGTCTACTATGTGCCAAGAGCTGTGCTAGGCACTGGTATATAGCCCCTGCCAAGAAAGAGATCATTCGGATCAGCCTGGGAAATAAATACACAAAGAGAACGTAAACACGATATGGACTCTAACAGAAGAATGCAGAGCACAGAAAAGGAGACAGTGTTTGGAGTACATCTCCTAGAGGAGAAAATACTAGAATGGAATGCTGAAGGACAAATGCTCATTACCCACAGAGAACACAGAATTAAAGGGCATTATATTGAAGGCAAAGAATGAATAAAATCATGGAACCAGAAATGCATGACATCTCCAAGGGACACATGTGCTATGGCTGGCATGTCCAATATGTGGGGAGGGTACAAGAAGTTAAGAATGGAGAGGTTAACTGGGGCAGATCACAAAGGGCCTTTATATACCATGCTTTGGAGTTTGAATTCTCATGTTCATTCAAAAATCACATTTCTGGACAAGGACAACTAAAAAAATTAAATTTCTCTAAGAATTTAATTTATAAAATGCTTCACTATCCACAAGTCATCTGTTCAGCACTTCAACAATATGAACCATGGTTTAAGAATCAGAAACTAAGTCTTCAAATAACCACATTATAGACCCAAGTTCATGTACCATAATCATGTACTTTCCAAAAGAGCTACTGGGTCTTCAAAATCTATCTAATCTTTTTTTTTTTCCTCTTAATTTTTAGTGATCATTTCCTACCTTGCATTAGAATAATTCACATACACATCTTCTACCCACCAGGCTGTAAGGTTCTTGTGACTATCCATTCATATTCATTTTGCATTACTGGTAGCTCCAAGCTAAGTTTAGTACTAGTTGGCACTCAACAAATATTTGATGAGTGAATGAAATTTAGATCTGTTTTTAAAGCTTGGGTTATTTATTTTTTAATGATGCCTGAAAGTTACAACCACAGCCAGCTTGATAGTGAGGGGTGGGAGCAACTTAAGACTTTGTGTTACACAACAGATAGTGGCTATTTAGCAAAGAACAGTAGCCCTAAGTACTTAGTCTAGTTCAACATTTATTAAGGACCTGCTATTTGCAATATACTGTGGAAGATCCTGTGGGAAAAACAAATGTAATTGAGGCATGGCTAATGGTTAATTTAGCCATTAACCTTATTAACATTATTCATGACAGATAAGGGGCATGCCATATTACAATCTGAGTCATGGAGAAAGCATTAAAATATATTGAGAACAGAAAAGTTTTTAATCTAAGTGATTTATTAAAAGTGTATTTTAAGGGCGCCTGGGTGGCTCAGTGGGTTAAAGCCTCTGCCTTCAGCTCAGGTCATGATCTCAGGGTCCTGGGATCAAGCCCCATGTGGGGCTCTCTGCTCAGCAGGGGGCCTGCTTCCTCCTCTCTCTCTGCCTGCCTCTCTCCCTACTTGTGATCTCTCTCTCTCTCTGTCAAATAAATAAAATCTTAAAAAAAAAAAAGTATATTTTAAATGATTAACTCCAGAAAGAGTAAGCTTAAAGTTTAAAAGGCCACATATGCAAGATTTAAGAAGAAAAGCCCCATGACCATCTCAATATATGTCGAAAATCCACTTGACAAATTCTGAACTCCCATTCATAATAAAAGTTCTTTGCAACCTGGAAAGAGGTGAAACTCTTTAACATGACTAAGGCTAATAATGATCAAAAACCCATAGCAAACCTCATACTTAATGGTGAAACTTCTGACTTAATACCATTAACCTTTCAAGTCAGGAATTATGAGGGTTGCCCACTAAAACATTCTCTGTTTCCATCCAACATTGTATTAGAGATCCTAGCTAGTATACAACTGATAAGCACAAGAACAAATACCAAGATTACAAAAAAGAATGCAAAACTATCATTATGTGTAAATGATATCGCTGTCTAGAAAATCTGAGAAAGTAAAATTCAAACTAACTGAAGTTCAGCAAGATTGGTAATTAAAAATCAACTGACTCAAAGATTTATGTATTAGTCATACCATCATTATTCATAATAGCCCCAAACTAGAAACAACGCCAAGTATCCACTAAATGATGAATGGATAAACTGTGGTATATTCATACTG
Organism: Mellivora capensis; assembly: GCA_004024625.1. Lineage (NCBI taxonomy): Eukaryota > Metazoa > Chordata > Mammalia > Carnivora > Mustelidae > Mellivora > Mellivora capensis. Next base: position 64,009 of record PISX010007479.1, on the reverse strand, counting down.
AATCAAAAATATGCTAAGTGAAACAAATCCAACATAAAAGATTACTTATTGCATGATTCTATTTTTATCAAATTCCAGAAGAGGCAAATGTAGTGACAAAAAAGTAGTTCAGTGGTTGTCATGGCCAAGAATTGGTGAGGGAGAGACTGAAGACATATAAGGAAATTTTTTAAAGATAATGGAAATGTTTCGTATCTTGTTGGTAGGGGATATACAACTTTGTTATTACCATAAATTCAATCAAGTCATATACAGGGAATGGATGAATTTTATTGCATGTAAATTATATTTTAATATAGAAAGTGGGGGGGGATCAACTGAGTTTTTACATAGCAGACAATAAGAGAAAGACTTAACAACACCAAGTGCTAGGGAAAATGTGGAGCAATGGGAATTGAGAACTTTCATACAGTTGGCAGGAGTTGGAACAACTGCTCAGAGAACAATTTGGCAGTATTTAATAAAGTTCAACACACACACACACACACACACCCCCTATGACCCAGCAATTTCATTTCTAGGAACGTGGCCCTAGATAAAGTTTTGTATGTGTACCTAAAGAAAAAGGTCCAATAATGATTACTGCTGAATGGTCAATACAGAAAAAATTAAAAATAACCTACATGTCCATCAAGTGGAACATATAAAGTATTATAGGTTCATATAATAATTAAAATGAGATCAACTACCATAGTTGGTTTTAAGAGCATAGAAACACAATCCCAAACTATAAAAGAAAAAAAAAGGCAAGTTGGATATTACCAGTATATATTTAAGACTTTAAAAATATATCAAATGGTACTATAAATACTCTGGCTTTGTATGCTTGGATTATTTCATAACTAAAGGACAACAACAAAAATCAACCAAAAAAAAAAAAAAAGGAAAATCACTCATGAACAAGGGCTTCTTTGCCAGGGTATATGAGTTTGCCTGGCCTAATTTAGAACAAGTACGAGACATTTCCTCCCCTTGTACTGCAACAGAACTGGTGCACCTTAAATTATGCTGATAAGGTAAAAGAGCTCCCACAGGTGCCGCACAATTATCATCTCATTAATCTTCCTAAAACCTCAAGTTTTTACCCCAGTTTATAAATGAAGACACTGAAGCACATGCTGGCCTATAATCAGCCCTCTACAGTAGTATGGAAAGACACAGTTTTTGGAAGCATTCTTGCTCTCTCGTTGTACTAATTTCTGGTTTAAATAAATCTTCTCATCACATGATAAAGTAAGATTACTTAACCAATTATATTTTAAGCAAAATGAAGGATAAATTCTGTTCTGGTACTTCAATTAGTTAAGAATTAGGTCACCTCAGTCAGCTCCCTAAGAGGTTTCCGTAAATGTGCTTCCATTATCAGCTTAACTCAGACAAAACACAAGGGTTTTCATATAATTTTGATTCTGTTCCTATACTAACAAATCATTGTACATCCTCAGACACTTCTCTTTGAGCCTTCTTTATAGGATGAATGAAGACACATTTTTTCCAAAGCTCTCAGATACACTATTATGCAATTATTATGGCAAATGCAATCACAAAGCCTTAGGAACCAGAATATTTAAAAAGGAAAACATCTCTTAGGCTTAAAAATTATACCAATGAAGAAAAAAAGAAAGAGAAAGAAAGAAGAGAGGGAAGCAGGGAGGGAGGGGGACAGAGATGGTATGAAAATGTTTTAAGTATAAAAACAAGACAGAAATAGAGAAAAAATCAATACAATTTATTCAACTCAAGGCAGCATGAACTACTGAACCTTCAGAAATAGATTTAGAAACATGTATTTTTTTTTTAAGATTTTATTTATTTATTCATGAGAGACACAGAGAGAGATAGAGAGAGAGGCAGACAGAGGCAGAGCCAGAGGGAGAAGCGGCTCCCCAAGGAGCAGGGCGTCCGATGTGGGACTCGAGCCCTGGATCCTGGGATCATGACCCAAGATGACGGCAGATGCTTAACCATCTGAGCCACCGAGGCTCAGAAACATGTACATGTACCCAAGAAACATGAACATTTTTAAAGCACATTTGGTAGGGATGCCTGGTTGGCTCAGTCAGTTAAGCATCTGCTTTTGGCTCAGGTCACGATCCCACAATTCCCTGCTCAGCAGGAAGCCTGCTTCTCTCTGCTTACCTCTCTCTCTCTCCCCCTGACAAAAATAAAAATCTTTATAAAAAAATACATTTGATAACATGAATAAATCTGGAGATGCACAGGTCAGCTGCCCATGGATATGTCTGGCCTATATACTATTTTCCAAAATACAGAATTAGCTGCCAACATTTAAAAAAATCTAATGACTCAAATTTTTACACATGAATTTCCTGGTTTTCTCAACTCCTCCTAATTTTTCTCCCTAGCTGAAGACCAAACATACCAAGTTACTGGCTACTGTGTTGCCTAGTTTTGAACTAAGTCCTGCTATGACTGGGTATATACGTCCATCTGAGAACCTACCTTTATAAAACAACCAGTCTAAATCGTTCCCCGTATAAAGGATTCTGACTTCTGAGCTTCAGACTGGATTAATGTTCTGAATAAAAAACCTCAATGCTTTAAATGACACAACAGGCGAATTCTCTTACGAACATCGAATCCAAGTATGAATGGCATAAGCAAGCCAAAAGTGTAACAGAGAAGAGACAGAACTGGACAAGCCCAGAGAAAACCGTGGGCCAAGAGCTACAGGAATCTAAGACCTTCTCCAGACAACTCCCAGTTCCCAGAAAACATAAAAACAGCTAGAGAATGACAGAAAACAACTTGGTTGTAATACAGTCTATATTTCAGGAAAGGCAAACTACAGAAAGACAAAACAGGGATGGAGTGACAGCCAGAACTACAAAGTGGTATCAAAAAGAACACTCTGGGGCACCTGGGTGGATCAGTCGGTTAAGCAGCTGCTTTAAGCTCAGGTCATGATCCCAGAGTCCTGGGATCAAGCCCTGCATCAGGCTCCCTGCCCTGCAGGGAGCCTGCTTCTCCCTCTCCCTCTGCCTGCCGCTCTGCCTACCTGTGCTCTCTATCTCAGTCAAACAAATAAAATCTTTAAAAAAAAGAAAAAAGAAAAAAGAATACTTTGGAGTTAGGAAGATATTCTACATCCTGACTGTGATGATTACACAACTACATTTGCCAAAATTAACACAATATACCTAAAAGGGCTGAATTTTCAGTATGTAAATAATACTCAAGTAAAATAAAATTATTATTCCCTTCCCCAATTTACTAGCTACAGGACAGTTTTTTCCTAAGTCTCACGTAAATGACACTGAAGAAGCTAGAAAAAATAAGTGAAGACAAAACTGAAGACAGCAGACCAAAAAATGTCCGAATTTTGGAGGATGGGAAAGCTGGACAAGTTTAACTTCTCTATCTCAATTATGTCATCCTAAACATGGATTAATAGTAGCACCTACTCACAGGGTTGTTGCAGGGATTCTTTTTTTAAAGATTTTATTTATTTATTAGACAGACAGAGATCACAAGTAGGCAGAGAGGCAGGCAGAGAGAGAGATGAGGAAGCAGGAGCCCCACTGAGCAGAGAGCCTGATGTGGGGCTTGATCCCAAGACCCTGGGATCATGACCTAAGTCGAAGGCAGAGGTTTTAACCCACTGAGCCACCCAGGCGCCCTTGTTGCAGGGATTAAATGAGGAAACATGTGAAACATTTAGATCATTGTTTGGCACATAGTAAACAGTAAGTGATCAATAGATAATAGTTATTATTATCCCACCACCGCCTGATTTAGCTGAGAAAGGTTAAGCTGAAACAAGTATCCACTGGGGCTGAAGCCAATAAAAAGCCATCTACAACAAAATCCTGAAAAGGCCAACTGGAAAAAGACTGACAGTACTGGAGGGGAAAATTAAATCATTTCCTATTCCAGTAAGAATTTTAAAGTAACAAATGAACAAACCTTGGTTATCATTTAAGATCTATTTAAAATTTTTCCAAAATTCTTTCCCATCTATACTTAGAACCACAAAAGCTATGTAGGTGATGACCCCAACAGATTACTGTTATGTAGAATACCAGTGCCATCCATTTACTGCTGGTGCATGTTCTGTCCGCCTCACTTGTACATGAGCTTTCTTTCCCAAGTATGGAGGCATCGAAAAGACATGATCCAACAATCTGTTCAGTATTAATACCATTAATTACCAAATATATATTCTATGTAAAAACACAAAATCTATGGCTAAAAAGCTAACATCTATAAAGACACCAAATATTTGTTGACATTTTGTCTTGTTCATTTAAATCAGCATCTGAATTATGCTTTCTCATTTTACTTTTCCAATTAAGATCACTACTATCTCCTCTATGGTGAGAAAAGTCCACATGACAAATGTTGTGTCTAGCACACAAAAAGGAAGCAGTTTTCCAAGTTCTTGGCATTATGTGGATAATAAAGTTACTGCATTAATTTGTACTTGGACTAAAAAGAGGTTTAAAAAGTAAGAAACTGGGGTTCCTGGCTGGCGCAGTTGGTGGAGCGTGCGAATCTTGATCTTGGGGTTGTAGCTTCAAGCCCCAGGTGTAGAGATAACTTAAAATAATAATAAATAAAGAGTGAGAAATCAATAAAAAATAGTGTCTACAAAACAGATTTTTCATTAATGTCCTTTTTTGTGAACAAATCCTGCAATACACAAGCTGCAATAAACAAAAAGCAATTCTTAAGCTATTGCATAATATAACTATTCTGAAAAATTTAAACCTGAACCAAATTATTGGCAGTATATAAAGTTGGCACAGGCCTAGATTAAAAAAAAAATAGTTCAGAACTAAAAAAAAAAAAAAATTAAAAAAAATATATGGCTATAAATGCTTTTAGTGCTGGATCACAATTTCATCACTTTATATTAAGGAGAAGAGGAGTATCTAACACAAAGCACAATGGTAATATAGTAATACCTTAAACATTCTCTATTCTTTTTTATACATATTTTAATGATAGCCAATATTCTTCAAGGTGTTTATTCAATCTACACTGAAGAGAACTTTCTATTTTAGGAAATGAAATTTCAGATTTTCTTTTCTTTTCTTTTTTTTTTAAACAGGCTCCATACCCAATGTGGGGCTTGAACTCAGAACCCTGAGATCGAGAGTCCCATGCTCTACCAACTAAGCCAGCCAGGTGCCCCAGATTTTCAAATTCACATTGGTGAGATCTAAAGGTATTGGATAGTCAAGAGCATTATATACAACTGCTATTTATTGTTAATCATAGCCTTTATCAGACATCAATAAAAATGGTCAAGACAGATTTCTTCTGGCACTGGCTGAATTATGAATTCCTACTGTTATTAATAAGAATATCAACTGTTTTCTTAAAACTCGACGGAAGTGTAAAACAAAACAAAAGCTTGAAGTATGATAGGAATGTTCTAGTGTCTATAATTCATTATAAAATTAAGTGTCAAGATGGGGGGGGGAGCAAACTTGTTCCAGAATCATTTTTGTATAAATCCCAGATTTTAATGTCATTCAACAAGATAATTATGCATTTATATTCAAATATGAGTAATTCTATTTAAAATGCAGAACTCTTGAAAAAACTTCCAAGTATATTCTTCTAAAGGCATGAAATAATTTAAATGTGGAAAGTGTATTTTCTGTCCAAGTTTAGAATTTTTAAAGTTAGACAAAAAGACTACTGGAAAATATTCCAGTTCTGGAGATCAGAGATATGTGTCTATCATGAACACATCGAAAATCCTTTGAACCTACGCCCAGCACCAAGTACATGCACAATACATACTCAGTAATCAATCATTGAATCTTGCTCCTAATTTCACCACTTCCCTGGCTCTTGGATCCAAGGGTGCTGTGTTCTGACATTTTAAGTCAGCTGTGATTAAGCTGGTCTACACAATCAGCTGGTCTCTCCCAGCGAGGTGCTACTTGAAGACTGGGACGCTTAGTAATTTTTAAATTCCTAATATAGCATCTGGCCATGAAGTACATGCCTCTGAATATGTAATCAGTATAGTTTTCAGAAAGAGAACATCAACTATGGAAGGACCATGAAAGCACATTTAGTGCAACACATCGTTTTACAGATAAATATAATGAGGCCAAGAGAAGTTAAGTAAAATTATTTGTGTAGTATCTTAGAACTCATAAGGCCTGGATATCCTCTCACACCCCATGTACATCATAGGGAAGGAAAAGCATGGGTCTTTTCAACCACGCAAATGAACTCTGATAATAGTGACGTGACACCATGTCACAATAGGATAATGCTGATATCCAATCAGAAATGACTTAGCCTGAGTTTCCACAAAATTCTGCTCTAAAGACTTCACCTGAATTGAGCCACACTCACACTAAGTACTATGCATTAGCTATTACAACAGTTGTGTTATTATTATGTTTAAAAAGTTAGGGGTGCCTGGGTGGCTTAGTTGGTTAAGCATCTGCCTTTGGCTCAGTTGTGATCAGACTCTTTGTCAGTGGGGAGTCGGCTTCTCCCTCCCTGTGCTGCTCTCCTTGATCATTCTCTCTCTCTCTCTCTCTCAAATAAATAAAATCTTGAAAAAAAGTTTCAAAACAAATTAATAGGATTTTTCTCTTTATCAAATTACAGAGGACAGTAACAAGAATATTAAAATCATACGTGCATGAAGCAAAAACAACAAAGGAAAATAACTCAGGCTTACAAGCATACAGACATTTGAAAATAAATAGAAAAGGCAAGATATTAATTACAAAAATGAAACTGAAGTAGAGTAACAAAGCCACAAAGCAAAATCACAAAGTTGGTAGTGACTGAGTTGTCTCTAACTCATGAAGGAGACAGTTTTTGAACTTTAAAGAGGGAGACCAGAAGATGATGCTTCATGTATCTTTTTTAGGCCATCCTGTAAGACCTTGAAACTAGTGCTAATATGCGGCACCTGGCTGGCTCAGATGGAAAAGCATGGAACTCTTGTTCTTGGGGTCATAAGTTCGAGCCCCACAGTGGGTGTAGAGATTACTTAAATAAACAAACATTAAAAAAAAAACAAACTCTAGTGCAATAGTAATAATCCAGACAATAATGGTTTCCATTAATAGCTATTATCCAAGTCTATTTTTAATGTGAAAGGAAATATTCCAATAATCTTTAAAAAGTTATTAAGACAGCACAGTTAGAGGTCCTATGATTGATTTCCAATTAAATGGTCATGTTTTCTTCCTAACAAAGTTAATAATAAAGGGATAAACAAATAAATACATCTTTAGCCAGAGAATGGAAATGAATGACCTCAAACAAACTACATCAATAAAAATTTCGAGAGCCAGATGCATAAAGAAAAAAAATCTTAAGCTTCTATACACGGGGGGAAAAACTGGTAAAAAAAACCAGGAATCAGAATGGCATGAAGTAATGCCATCAAAATGCTGAAAGAAAATTACAGCTAACCTAGAATTTTATACCCAAATCAATCACCAATTAAATGTGAGGATAAAGATTCTCAGATGTGAAAGGTTTTTAAAAAAAAATTGATCTGATACGTTTTTCTCAGATTCATAAAACTGCAGATAAAACACAGGATAAAGACAAACCAATTCAATTCCAGGATGATAATTACTCTTGGGCATCTGGGTAGCAATATGTCTAGATTATAACCAGTCTGGATGGTAAGACTGAAGAATGACAAACGGAAAACTGCCAAGAAAAATACAAAACTTGGTAAGTTATCTAATAAGTCTGTAAATACCCAAAGGCAATTATATTGCTGTCAAAGTCTGAGGATGAATTAGCAACAAATACACAGAAAATTAAGCAACTCTCCCTGGCCCAAGAAACAATTATTAAATCCAGGGAAAATAAAACAATTCTGTATAAGAAAGAACTTAGTAACTTTATTAGGTTATACTATGTTACTCAGGTTAAGTGTTTGTCAATTACAATAAAAGCACAGAATATCAATTTAACCAGAAATTACTGTAACTACACCTTAAGATAGAATATGTTTGTAGTATGTTAATATACAGAAAAAGCTAAATATTCACTTTCCATATTAGGAAGCAAATAGGTGATATCTAAAATTGCGAAAAATACAAATAAAACAAAAACCAACAGCAGCAGCATAAGCAAGTACACAGAGTTTAAGTTTTCCAAATGTGGTCCAGGGACACCCTTTTAAGAGTTCCGCAAGGTCAAAACCATTCTCATCATAAAACTAAGACACTGTTTTTTTTCATTCTCACGCTCTGACTAAAGTTTTCCCAGAAGCTGAATGTGCGACAGCACAACAGGCTGACCACAGAAGCTGATGTGAGAATCAAATAATCTTCTACTAAGCTATTCAGCAGAGTGTTACAAAAATGTAAACGTGTTACCCTTACTCTTCTTAATTTCTAGTTATTTGGAAAATTTTAGTATTCATAAAAATGCCATTTATGGTAATATGTTATAGGTTTATCATTGCTATTTTAAATTAGTTAATAGTCTTAATTTCTAATATAGTAATTATCAATAGATAGAACCTACATAAATCAAAAGCTCTTTGGCTCCTCAACAATTTTTAAGAGTACAAAGGTGTCCTGTGACCATAAAGTGAAAACCACTTTTTTACATAAATACGGAGCTAAGATCACCATATATAGCTAGGCAGAATAATCTGAGCACAAGGATGCCAGGCCAAGGGGATCAATAGAGCCAGAATCCAGTCTGTATTCCGCTCACCAAAACCACACTCTTTTTTATTTTACAGAAAGCCTAGAAGCTAGTGTGAACTCAATTGCCTCAAATTAGTCTTCAAAGATAGAAATTAGATTAGTGGTTGCCTCTAAGGGGAGAGGACAGGCACTAAAAGGACATGAGAACTTTCTGAGTTGATAGGTCTATCTTGACTGGGTTGTTATTCAGGTGCACGTATTTAAAATTATGTAACTATACACTCAAAATCTATACTGTATTATATATAATTATACTACAATCTTTAAAAAGTGAGTTCCTCTATGATAGGCAGGAATATTTGCATTTTAAAACAGCATTATTTGGTAAAACCAAAATTAAATTTACAAAATTAAATTCAACATCCTTATGTAATGAAATACGCACTTTTTAATGAAAATGGATACAAGTACTACACGCTAAGGGTTTACATACAGGGAGAAATCCTCACCAGAATACCTTGTAGAGGATAGTTTAACAATAATAATGTTATCTAACTGACATGCGACATAGGGATAAAACGATAATGGTTAACAGAAGTACTACTCCAAAACAAGGATGAGGGGGAAAATGGGACTTCAACAGATGGGGACAGAGGAAGCACATTTAACATTTAACTAGTTTCTAAGTAGCAGGCACTCTGAATTTTATCCCAACAACACTTCAGGGCTGGTGCCACCAGACTATTTTGCAAATGAGGGAACTGAGACGTGGGGAAGTTTCTTGACTTGTCCAGGTTATCAGATCCAGGTTACGGACATTAACCTTTGACAGCAGGATCTCCACCTATCTGAAAGTGGCTTTAGGTTTGTGGCACTGGTCTATTAAAAAAAAAAAAAAAAAAAAGCAGAAATTTTAAGAACTGCTCTGCTTCATTAACTTTACTTCTATCTTTACATCTTCCCTTCTAGAAATTTTGAAGGTGAGTTTACTTGAAACAAGTGACATCTGCAAAGCTGAATCAAAGCCAACTGGAAAACTAGAAAGATGCTACATTTGGTCTCACATCACATGGCTGTTTAACAATCTGAGGACTGCCAAACCCAGTTTGACAGTTGTAGTTTTAAGTAACAGTAACAGTAGTACTGATAACAGCAGCGAATGTCTCTTCTTAAAAAAAAAAAAAAAAAAAAAAAGAGTGGGGGCGGTGGGATGGAGGGGGGCAAAGGGAGAGAGAGTATCTTAAGCAGGCTCCAGGGCCAGCACACGGGGCTGACAAGGTCCTGATCTCACTACCCTGAGATCACGTCCTGAGCCCAAATCCAGAGTCAGCCGTTTAACGGACTGAGCCATCCACGTGTCCCTAATGTCTTCTGAGTCTTATTCTCACTCTATCCCAGACATGGAGATAAAACTTTTTACAGATTATCATACTCCCCATTTTGCTGAAGGAGAAACTGAGTCAGAGAGTTGAAGTAACTTACCTCACGTATCACACAGTAAGTAGCAGAGATACGATTTAAACCCTGAAGTTTAAGTGCATAGTCTGAGTTCTCAGTAAGTAGACAGTATTGCTTCCTGAACTGTACACCCCTCTACTGATTAAATCAGGACAAAAGGGAGAAGTTGATTGATTTTCTTCCCCAAGCATTTAAAAATGTAAAAATAATTCTTAGCTCATGGGCCATACAAAAACAGGCAGCATGCCACGTTTGGACACACGCGCCATCATTTGCCAGCCAGGCTCTCTACTGTAAAGGAGACTAAAACAAGTGGCCCACGTCAAATTGTCAGTACTTTTGCCTTGCTTGAAATTCTTATGTAAAAGTAGTTGGGAATACTTAATACTTAAAGTGTCAAAAATCATCCTGATTCTAGCTTGCCTTTAAAGACTGGAGAACCAAACAACACTTGACCCCCACCCCTTTTTTTTAAATGAAAATGAAGAATATTCTGAACTGTTTAATAGGTAAAAAGCCCAACTTCACTAATTCTGCTTGGGCCCAGGAGGCACTGAGTTTGTGATCTCCGTGTCTAGCACTGCCCTGGCTAACACTGATGACTTGCTTGGGAAATGTTCGTCCTAGCGCTAGGATGAAAGCAAGGAAAAAAAGGCATTGAAGGAGAAAGCTATAAATGGAAAGATAAAAACTGACAGAGAAGTGTATATAGCAGAACAAAAACACTAGAAAGGTTGGCTGAGAAAATGAATTTTAAGACATGCAGACGCACAGGGCACCTGGGTTGCTCAGGTGTGAAGGCTCAGGTCAGGATCCTAGAGTCCTGGGATCTAGCCCTGGATTGGGCTCCCTGCTCAGTGGGAAGCCTGTTTCTCCCTCTCCCACACACCCCCAACCCCTGTTTGTGTTCCCTCTCTTGCTGTGTCTCTCTCTGTCGAATGAATACATAAAATCTTAAAAAAAAAAAAAAAAAGTGATGCAGACACACTGATTCTGGAAATCATTTTTCCCAGCACTAAAGCTGGGTCTTCTTTTGGATGCTGCAGTGATCCAAGTCATTACTTAACAATGCACCTTACCTTTTTGGTTTTTTAATCTTAATTTTAAACATGATAATCATATTTAAAGCAGAGAAAACAATTCAAGATTTAAGCTTTATTCTTAACACATTCTGCAAAACAAATTTTTAAAAATAATTTTGGCATTAAAACAAACCTTCAAATATACAAAAACCCATCAAAACTTAAATTTCTTAAATTATTAAATTCAACAGTTGTCAACAAGTTTATGCAAATATTTTAAAATTTCCGAGTATTGCATATTGAACACCATAATTAGTGTCCATTTCCCAAATAAGCTCCCTAGATATTTAACTCAAATATGATCAGTATTTATAAATTAGGCAAATTTATCGGGCTCTCTGCTCAGCAGGGAGCCTGCTTCTTCCTCTCTCTCTGCCTGCTTCTCTGCCTACTTCGGATATCTGTCTGTAAAATAAATAAATAAAATCTTGAAAAAAAAATTAGGCAAATTTTACCTCAACATTAAATTCTATTTGGATACATATACATATTTACTGCTGGAAAATTATTAATACTAAAAGATAAAATATTAGGTGAAAAATCAGACTATCCCTATCATAAAAATAATTTCTTCATTTCTGTAACTCAAGATTAAAATTCTTCTACTTAAGAATAAAGTCTATGTTCATTCTTACTTGATTTTTCCCATAATGGTAAAATTACAGAAATACTTCATAAAGTTCTTTCTTCCCTTCAAATTGATTAAAGAGTTTTAAAGAAATCTTCAATTGTTGAAAATTATTTTGTTCGTTCAATTGTTGGTAACACATAAAAAGAGAATTATATTACAGCTGTCTTTAAAGCTATTAAGATGTATCATAAATACCAATTAGAGGGGATAATCACAATTAAAAATGATTTTTTAAATAATGTTCTTAGATCATATCTGTAATAAAATTTCTAATTTTCAACTTTCAGCCATCTACCTTATAAAAACATTCACTGCCAAGGTTTGTGCAAAGAAAATAAGACCGCCAGAAAATAACTTTATACACAAGCTTCTTGAAAAACTAGTGCCAGTGTTAATATTTTCTACATCCTTTGGACAAAAACCACCTCATTGAGAAATTCCAAACTGTCAAATCCTTTATTTTAACAGGCTGTAGTTATTACTGAAAAAACTCTTTGATGGCCAAGTACTTAACTCCTTCAGTCTAAGTTCTAATAAAAATTGCCAAGTTTACCTAAAAGTTTAGGAGGATGAATTCATCAGTATTGTATTTGAAAAGACAAATGTTTTCTAGATTTTCTTCTGACACTATGATATGCAAAGCAGTCCAGCTACTTGGACTGAGTTCAGAAAGTATTCATAAAGTTATGAGTTCAGAAAGTATTTCCTTTTGGAAAAAGAAAATGCATTTTAAATACACACCCTAGATATTTAAATTATGACAGAACTAAAGAAGTAAAACGTCCCAGAATTACTACTTATTACATTTTTCAACGAACATTTAAAGCAAGTCAAGTTTTAGTAATACATAATGAAAACTTTGTAAGTTAAATACTGAAGCAACTTAAATAAGCCTATGCCATGTGTTCTAAGAGATATTTCTAGGTAAAAAAGATACTTTCACTTACTTAAACCTCTTACGCAGCAGAGCTGAATGCCACAACGTCTCAGGGGCTTATGATTTTACTGATAACATACTTGCTTCTGTTTAGTCCAGACAAAATATGTTTTAAGATGACACTGTGAAGCCCCAGGCAGGTAACTTGTCCTCCAAATGTGCAATACACAACCTCGTCCAACCTTTGTCCACCCTCTGCAGCAGCAGCACCCCCCACCCCAGGCACGTCTGGGATGGACCGGGACAGGAACCCGTCCTGCCAAGTCATGTCCTAAGCCCCCCTCCCGGGGGGGGGGGGGCAATTAATCTCCCAGTACTAAACCCTCACACTTCAGCTATCAATACCCTCACCGAGAACCAAACGTAATGACTGTGAAGTTTTTACTGGCTACTGCCTACTGCTTACAAACGCTAAATTACACAACTAGGTAATGATATGTACTTTCTTCAAAAAGAACCAAGCTCCCAAATCCCTCCTCTAAAGGTCAACACATTTCAATAAACGTCAATGTATATTTTGTTTCTCCTTTCCCCAGAAACCCCCACCAAAAAAACAAAAACAAAAAACACACACACAAAAAAACACCCCACAACACCAAAAAAGTTAAATTACCAAACCCATCAGTCCTATTTATGCATACGGGAAATACCAGAAACTGCAAAGAACTAGGGTCCAAAGAGCCATGTTGTAATGGGTAACTCAGAACTTAATCGGGTTAGGAGTCTTGCACTTTTCTCTCCCACTTCCATCTGCCCCATCTTCTCTCTTCTCTCCTACACAAGCACTTTCCTTTTCTCTCCCTTTGAGGTCTACAACTATAATACAGGTTAAAGGAGGGGCAATACTATTTTTCCAGCAGTACAGTTTGCAGGGATATCTGTGAAGCAAATTTAAGCGGAGTCCTGATATTGGGAAGGTGTTTCACAATTAGGCATTACACACACACACACAAAAGTGTTAACAGCTACTGCTCTAAAGTGAGGTAACCCACAATAAAAATTTGGTTTATTACATAATACCCTGGGTCCATTTCTTTTCTCTTTGACCCACTGCTACTTAATACAAAGGAGCAATGTAACATGCTAAACATGGGGAAAAAAGGGAATGGTCTCGTTAGGATGAAGAGGTGGTTGTTATTTTTCACAAAACAATTTAATTCCTGCCAAATTTAATTATGTAATCCTCACATCTTCAGATAATTTTAAAACTGTAAGGGTCCTTAAAGAACCTCTCATTTTTACAGATAAGGGAAACTAAAAACTTAAGCCCAAGATCAAGCAGTTATGTAATGACAAAACTGGGACTTCTGACTCAGTTCATTAGGTATTTTCTTTGATATTCGCACATACATAACAGTCTTCCAAAGATCAAAGTTTTAGACACAACCATCAATGAACTGCTGCCTGTAACATAAAACATGCATATAATTTAAAATTCACCTGTTACAAAAAACAGAGGTCATACTCTTTGCTATTTCTGTATCTCGGAGCTTTGTGTCAGTTGGGACAGGCAGAGGAAGGTGAAAAATTAAGGGGAAAATGTAGGAAAAGAATAGTAAATAGCAAGCTAGTTGAGATCATCAATAGACATGACTGTTGGAGTTGAGAGCTACTGAAAGACAAGAATGAAAAAAGGGCAATGGCACTGCTTTCAGACGGTTCTCAACCTGTAACGAGAAAAGAGCTAAAGAAATAACAAGGGACAGGAGCAACATTAAATTACTGGAATGTGTGTTACATAAGACAGCTGACTGGAGTGATCAGAATTTCTGGTGGCAGAGAGACACCAGAATTCTTTGGTAGATTCTAAGGTAGTAGAATCTGCCTTTTTAAACTAGAATTCAAGATGACACCAGGGCGGTCATGGAGTGTACATCTTGAGAAACAAACATCATTTGGATATTGTGGTCTAGAAGGATTTAAAGGTACTAAAACTTTCTTCTTCAGGAGTTCTGGTCCATAACCAGCTTTAGTTGATTCTCTCAACCAACCAGGCAGGCAAGGATATGCCCCAGGCAAACAGGAAGGCTGATTCTGTACCGAATCCAGGCAGTCAAATTCGGTGGTTACCATAAAGTCACCCCAAGGAGCTAGATTACACATTATGTAATCACAGTCGAAGTGCAAGATGAAAAGATCAAAAGTTCTTTCACAATGTCTGTTATTAAGCTAAGTCTTCATTTACCGTTAAGTGACTGATTATTAGGATTCTACTTTTAATGTAGAGCAATATTTTGTCACTTAGTGAAGAAAAGAAGTCTTTGAGCTTATAGGTAGAAAAAGAATTAGTCATTTTTTAATCTGCCTATTCATCCATGACTGCTGCATGGTTACAAAGGAATACTCTGGACCTCACAGCTTAGTTCCAGTATTTTTATCTGGATATGGGATCTAAGAAAATAGAAACAGAAAATGCACAGAGCTACAAATGGTTACTTTTTCACAGCAGCTGTGACCACAAAATTTGAGTATGGTGAAACTATGAGAAATTCTGAGAGTCTGAAAATGGGGTTATGTTTCAGGAATGACAGAAAATGTCTAAAGTCAGATTTACAGCTCCCTAGCAAATTAATTCTGACTTTTATCCAGAGTTCCAAATCTCCTTCAATACAGATCAAGAGAAAAGCTCTCTGAAGTGACATCATCTGATGCTTTCTCCCTCTCTCCTTTTCTAAAAGGAATTATATTTACAGGATTTTTAAGAGATACACACTAGGATTAAAATCTCTGTATGTATCTGAGATTGTTATGACAGGGCACTTGACAATCTATTTTAGGTACAATGAATGTTAGATAAACATAGAGCTAAGATAATAATTTGCTACTGTAATTATCCTCTGTGCATTCCAAACATTTTCTTTTAAGACCAAGACTGTTTGCAATGGATTCAGAAAAACAATAGCAATATCAAAACTCTTAATCCTTTTAGGGAATCAGTTCCCTGTTTGTATTTCAAGGCAAGGCAGTCCTTTAAAAATCAAACCCTGACGTTTTTGTTTTTAACTAGAACATTTCCAAAAAATAAGTACAGGCATGTCCCCATTAACATTACAATCTCAATTTTTTTGACAGTATATTAGTGCCACATTTTTCAACAGTAATTTTCATTACATCATATTAAAAAACACTTATTACTCACACCAGCACACAATCATTGCATTTTTTGAAATTAAAACTAAGTTTACCCTACTGATAACAGGTCCTGACAAATGCTAAGGAAAAAGGAAGTTGAGCAACATAAATAAACTTCTACAGTTAATTTTTACAGGACTAAATGTCTGCAGCCTAAAGATCATCTCGTAGACAACAGGCTACGAGGCTTTCCTTTTTAACTTGAGACAATTACAATTATATATCCTAAATATATTATTGTAGTCCGCTAAAAGTTGGCACAATTATAGTTCCACTCCTGATTTTTAATTAGGACTAAAAAGAGGGATTTTGTAAAAATAAAGGAGAATTTTACAAGGGACGTGAACGAGTTTCTCCCGTTTGTTTCACTTAGTGTTAAAGGGTCCTCATAAATATGCTTATGTAATTTAAAAGCCAGTCGTGGGTTTTACAGTAGCGTCTACACAGTAATTACTGATCCTTACCAGGAATATTTGTTTTAATTATAAACATCAACAGCCAGAGTCTATCCTGAACAGATCTTCACCTCACTTTCTCCCCTCAACCGCTCCTCAGCCCCCTCTCCAGACCCCAATGTGAAGTTCACCTGCCAATACCCAAAGGCCGTGGAAAAGGAGGTAACGAAGAAAATGCTTTTAAAATTAAGAGGCTTACAGCAGCTGGACTTAATCCAAGTGGTGTTCAGCCTAGAAACGAAAGTAGGAAGCCACAGAGGTTTAGGCTTGGAATGATGTCAGCCATTTTAGGAACATTATTTATACTGGGAGGAAGTGCCAAACTCTGTTGTTTTTGTTGTTTTGCCTGTCGCCGCTGGTCTCCAGGTGGAACGAACCCAGTCCAGACCCCACGCACGCTCCCCCGACTGCACAACGACCGTGAACTCGGCCCAAATTCTTCGATCCCTCTCTCCAGGCCTCCCAAGCCCCCGAGGCCGTGTTAGGCTCCACTTCCTGCACACGCACTTTCTTACAAAGGAGAAGCTGCGGCCGGACAAGAAAAGGGAGCAGCCTCAGCTGGAGAGTCCGGCTCCCCCGGGGACCCTCGCCCGTGGCCCGCGCTTCCTCCGCGCGCAGAGCCGCCCCCCGCCCCGCGCAGCCCTGCCGGCCGGGCCGACCGCCCACTCCCCCGACCTCCCCCGCCCTCCCCCGCCCGCGGACCTTGCAGTCTACCGCGACGGCATCGGGGGGGATGATGAGTGCCTCCTCGCCGCACTTGGGCTCGTCCTTCTTGGCCTCCTTCTGGGCCAGAGCCGAGTTGAACGTCACCTTCACCATGGCGCGGCCTGGGGCGCCCTCGGGGGGCGGCGGCGGGCTGGAGGCGGGGGCTGCGGGCTCCTCGGCCGGGCTCCGGGCGCGGCTCAACTACGGCTGAGGACTGGCTAGCGGCTCCGCGGCGGCTGAGGCGGCTACTGCGGCACCGCTCCCGCAGCCTCGCAGCTCCCGGGCGAGGGCGGAGACGGCTCGCACCCCCGGGGGCGGGGTCGGAGCGAGGAGGACAGGGGGGCGGGGCCGGGGGCGGGGCCGGAGGCGGGCGGGGCGGGGCCCGGCGCCGCGCCAGACTCTGCCCCGGCCCCAGGTCCCACGCCGCACGGAGCCCGGGCGGGACGGGCGTTCCTTGGGTGAGTGCCTGGATTTTCCGGTTCTGAGTTCGTTTCCAGCAGTTTAACCTCGGGGCTCAATGTTGCAGGTTTGTAACAAAATCAGGTGAACTTTTCTGGGTTTGAGGCGCACGGCGGATTAGGCCGTCCCTTTCCTGCTTGCTGCCCCCACCGCAAGTCTAAAGACTGGAACTTTTGGACGTCCACACCTCCATTTCCTCTGTATTATGGAACCGACCCAGTGGAGCGCAGGAATGTTTAATACACTCTATCCTGTGAACTTCTTTTATCTTCCTAGGACCTCACCCAAGGGCGTTACCTCACGCAGACTTGCCTGTCTTCTCTCCCTCCCCTGCCTACTCCCAGAGCAATTTGGAGGAAGGCTGTTAGCAGATTCGTATTTTGTACATCTCACATTGCTAAAACAAAATGTTCCACTCTTGTGCAGATCTGAACAAAACCCACGTGCACACCGGGCTGCCTTGTGATTCAAAATCAAGGTACTCCATGATGAATCTTCAGTAGTTGTCTGCAAAACTAAAAGAATATATATATGTGTGTGTGTATATATATATACATATATATATATAAAGAATATATAAAAGAATATATATATATGATAAAGCAAAATTACATTTTGAAAAGATTTTATTTATAACCAATGTGAGAAAGGATACTGGCCTGCACTGTTACTGGGTTAATGATTGTGTGACCCTTTGGACAAATGGTTGATCTTGTACCCTTCTCCCACCCCACTCTGTCCTGGTTCAACCTGAGATGTGGGTATACTCTAGAAATGTTTCAAATGTGTCAACTCTGACCTAGGTCAACTGTGAAGAAAGTAGTTTGAGGCTGAGCTCCTTGGAAATGTGGCTCTGCTCAAGGAAGAGGTTAGGTCTCAAATTCTATAGAATCAGGTATAAAATGCTTGTGAAATAGTTCAAGTCTTCGTATCTTTTAGATTGTATGTTTCCAAAGATCATACTGGACTGAGAGAGAAACCACAACCAGAAGTTAACTTTGCTTAGGCATTCTGAAATTTCAGTGAAAATTAAGTGTTTAGTAGAGAATGGCAAAAATTGAATTCCAGGTCTGGTGAGTTCTGACCCTAGCCAACCATATGTCTTGTGGCAACTTATTGAAATTCCCTGGGCCCCACTTGTCCAGGGATCAACTCTGCAAGGTTTACTTTGTGAACTGGCATAGTTTCATAGATTTCCTGACACACTACAATTGAAAACTAAGGAATTCTGAAAACAAGATCTGGAAGACTATAAAGGATTATATATATATCCTTCCTATTTCTCCTTTTGTTATGACGGGATGTTGGAAAAATATTTAAGGCATTTGCACTACATAGAATTAGGGAAGAAAACAAAACAAAATTCTGGACACTGTTAAATCAGGAAACTAAGGCAAAGGAAGAATGAAGGCATTTGACAGAATCAGAAATTAACACCCTCTCCCATTTCTATTCTACAAGACCTGGGAATAAAAAACCATTATTTTGCATACTAGTATCCAGCAACAGCTTAAAATCAGTTGGCAAAGTCTGGGAATAGTCTCCCGGTTTTGTTTCCCCATTTTATCTGGTGTGTCTACAAAACAGTGTAGTGCACAACAATACAGCAGAGATAATAAAGAACTTGGATCAAGACCAAACATAGCAAATGCAATTCCCTGGTTTAATAAAAGGTTGCCTGTTGACCCTGGAAGGAGTTGGGGAGGAGGAAAGTTGATGACTCAACAAAAGAAAGTTAAAAACATAGTGATTGGTTACCCTTAACTACTAGTAAAGGAGCTTCTAGAAGACCTTTGTATTCTTTTTTCACAGTGATTTTGGAAGAATAAGGAGACTCTGTTTTAAAAGTGGTCCTTGCTTTACATTTCACCTTGATGTGGTGTTTTTCACTTTAACTAGGAGGAAGACAAAATAGAACCAAAAAATTAAATTCAAGAATCTTAGACCATTTAGATTCATATGATGTGCTTGGAGATGGATTTTTTTTTTAAGATTTTATTTATTTCTTTGACAGAGAGAGATCACAAGTAGGCAAAGAGGCAGGCAGAGAGAGAGAGAGGAGGAAGCAGGCTCCCCGCCAAGCACAGAGCCCGAAGCGGGACTCGATCCCAGGACCTCGAGATCATGACCTGAGCCGAAGGCAGAGGCCCAACCCACTGAGCCACCCAGGCGCCCAGAGATGGATTTTTTTAGGTTGCTCGCATCTCCATACTTTTTTTTTTTTTTTAAGATTTTATTTATTTATCTGACAGAGAGAAATCACAAGTAGGCAAAGAGAGAGGGGGGAGCAGACTCCCCACTGAGCAGAGAGCCCATGTGGGGCTTGATCCCAGGACCCTGAGATCATGATCTGAGTGGAAGGCAGAGGCTTTAACCCACTGAGCCACCCGGGCACCCCTACATCTCCATACTTTCAATTCATTCTTTCAGACTTAGCGGAATTGGAGATTTTTACAAAATTGGGGCCCTTGGCTAAACAGCATCACTCAGTATGCCCTTTGAAATGTGCTCTTGACTTCTTTCATAACCCAATGTGTGGCTGGGGCTGGGGATCTTGTAGCAGTCTCAGCTTTTATTTAAGAAGTATTTCTTCCAAGCTATGGTGAAGGCTTCACCTTGCCTCTCTTCAGATTTAAGCAAGCACTGTTCTTCTCTCCATAACTTTAGATAAATCTTTATTGTTTCTAAATTTCCTATCTCCCAGGTTTATATTTCTTTTTTTTTTTTTAAGATTTTATTTATTTATTTGACAGACAGAGATCACAAGTAGGCAGAAAGGCAGGCAGAGAGGCGGAAGCAGGCTCCCTGCTGAGCAGAGAACCCGATGTGGGCCTCGATCCCAGGGTCCTGGGATCGTGACCTGAGCTGAAAGCGGAGGCTTTAACCCACTGAGCTACCCAGGCGCCCCGCAGGTTTATATTTCTTACTGCCGTCCTACCTCAATACCATATATATTTTTCAATTATTTTCTTTTATACCATGTCATTATTTTCCTTGATGAACTGACTTAATTAGTTTTTCAGGGTTTTGGCTTTTTTTTTTTCCCCCTCAGAATCTCAGGCTATGATATGCCTTTGGGAATTGTCCTAATAATAAATGCAGTTCTCTTGATTTGATTGATTGTGGGATTTGGAATTTTTGTTTTGTTTTGTTCTGATGGTGGAAAGAGTGGATACTCTCCACAGCTTTTTCATTTGCCATCTATTAGCTTCTCTCCTCCAAAACATGGCTTTCCAAGTACATCCATTCTTGTGATATGTCTCTTCACATTTAAAAGAAAGGGAGAAAAAAAGAGAGAAAAGATGAGAATAAGGAGTCAAAGAGAGAGAGAAAGAAATGGCAAAAAGGTACAGAGACAATCCAACAAACAGAATCCACTCAAACAACCTGAACCCTAGTCTTGCTTAAACTTCACATGCCTCACATTTTACCAGTAATACTTGAATAATCCAACTGTTCATAATACGACATTGAAGTCTAGAATGACGTGGAGGACCTGGTGGAGTTTCATAGAGGAGATAGGATTTTAGTTGGAGGGATGGAAACAATTTGAATTCAGAGAAAGAAGAGGAAGAACACCCTGAATGAAGGAAACAGCATGACCAAGGACACCAAGACCACCGTAAGAGAGGACTGGGCCAGGGGCCCACAACATTACATGCTGGCTAATGCGGGGCATAACGGCAGGATAGCACAATGAATAGTGTGGAATTTTTTTTTCTGATGGAATTGCTGAAAGTTTCTGCAAATAACCTGTTCAAAACAAAACAAAACAAAACAAAACAAAACAAAAAAAGATTGCTCTATAAAGACTGATTGGCACTCTTGAGTGAATGAGGAAGAAGGAAATACCAGACAGAAGTTTCCAGGCCATTGAAACAGCTTCCCTCTTTGTTTTTCTTAAAGAGGATAAATTAGATACATTTCTAATACTCATATATTAGGAGAAAGGGTACTGTATAAACCAACATTACTAATAACATATAATAGAGGTCTTGTGTGTGTACAAGTCAAGCAAGATAAAAGAAATATGCACAGAGGCTAGCTAAATATCATAAAAAGTCTGCCCTATGCCAGTGAAATCTTACCAAATATCGTACCGGGCTTCACCCAGGAAGACTAGAATTTCCAGGCAAATGGTGTAGAAGTGTTGCTGTTATAATCGTTATTTTGGCAACGTGGATGTGGGAGGAGGCACTGATATTTCTCTGTCATGACTGCGTATAGGATCTACAACCCTCCCCCCACCCCACCATGCACAAATGTGTGTATGTGTATAATCTAAACTCCAAGGCCCTGTGTCATCAAGCCAGACTTGGGCCCCAGTGCTCTGTCCACTCTGTTCTGGCCGGCTTTCAGTATAGGAATCTGCCTTCCTTCTATCTATACCAAAATTATTATTTTAGTTAATATGGAGAAAGCAATTATTTGCCATTTTTAATCCCATTTTATAACAGAAGAGGAATATGAAGGTAGTGCTAAGAAATTTCTTTCAGTGGGTTTCTTAGATGCTTGATTAAATTTCCAGACAGTTAATTCCATCTTTTTGTGCACTTTCCTAAAGTGAGATAAACCTGACACATACAGTAGAACACATAAAAAGCGCCTGAAGGCAGACTCCATTTAACACTGATATTTTAAAAAATGTATTAATTACCCCGGGATCTAATTAAAAGGCCCCGTGAGATGCCTATATTTTTTTTCTTATTTTTTAATCTTTTCCCCATGGCAGAGAACAAAAACAGTGGTAACTTTATGTGGATTTTGGTGAATTATTTAACACTGTGACACTTGAATGAAATAAAGAAAATAATATCACTTAATCCTAACTCTGAAAAATTGTTTAAAATGCAGCTGTATTCATTAGTGAAACATATGGAAACATACATTATCTCCTAGAACTATTTTGTAAATTTAACTGCTAAATAATTTTTAAAAATTATTTCATCTAGAATCTTTATGACAATGAGTGACATAGTCGACTCAGGTTTGATATTCCACATCTCTAAATATATTTGTATATTATACCTTATATTTCATACATATTTATTAATTACATCTAAGACATATGTGCAATTAAAAAAATATGAGCAATTTTAATCTAAGTCAAAATAGAAAAAGTGCTGGGCAGGAAGTCAAAATACAAATGTGACTGGCTTGGGACACTTAAATTTCTGAAAACTATAAATGTGAAGTCCCATGTTTTCAGACTTAATAGCCAGAGGACTTTGCCTTGTGTTCAAACAATGTTCTAATTAATAGAATCACAGTCCTGGAAAAAGACTTCAAGAAGTTCTGATAGTTCTTTCTCTGCCTAGTCCAAGAACAGAATGCAATTCAACCTAATGGGAAGGTCATGCTTATTTAGACAGAACTTCTTTTTAAAGGCCACTATGAAATCACTTTCCTTATGATCATTAAACAAAAACAAAAATATTCAATAATAAAAAAAAATTGAATGATTTTGGTCTCCTGCAAAACTGGTCAGTGGAACTGTGGTCAAAGTTCACTAAAGTGACCTTTCTATCTTCCAACCCCAAGATACGTTGCATCTGGCAATAGTTACTAAACAAGAAAATCATTCATAAAGCAGCATAATTAGCAGCACAGAAACAGTAAGGACTTTTTTTCCACACTTAGTCTTTGTGACTTCTGGGTGGCCTCCAGGATAGACAGTTTTCAGCCATAGATATTGATGAGGAAGCTCTTTCCTATTTACTCAGAGATATGTCCTAGATCAGCATGGCAGTCTGTGCCTACCTAAAACTGTCCCCTGTGTTCCTCACCCTTAGTAGACACAAAGACCTGGGAAAGGCCTCACAACGTGTTATTGTCAAAGAAACCCTTAGAACCTATGTTGCCCATATCAGATTCCATGCTACTGCACTCCCAGGGCAAGCAGCAGTTGGGAACATAACTTCAGAACTATGTTTCTTCAGTTGGGCGATAATTGCCAGATGCTTGGGCTGGTGAAATGAGCTGGTTTCTTCTTTTGCCCCAATACTCTCTATTTAAGAAAAAACAATTTTTAAGATGGTTTTGATGCTGAAGAGAGACTGTTAAAAATATTTCTCTCTTTAGTGAGGTTATAATGGTAAAGGAAATTGGGAACTTAGAACCAAAGGAGCTCCAGGTGAGATAAAAGTATAAGAAGTACATGTGCCTGCTGACCCACACCAGGGACAGAAAGAGGTCTTAAAGAAAGGTGTCTAAGAGCCTCCCTGTTACAGACTGCTCCCTACAGAACACTCAGGTATAAAAGGAGTTATTTATTCCCCAGTCCATACTGGGCAAATCAGCCTGGGTCCCAGACCACTATAACAGATGTAGAAAAAAAATATGGGAAATGAAAATAACCCCACCACAGCTGGAGAAATCTACTTGAATTTTTACTTTGAATTTTGTATAATCCACTTTCTCCTATTATGCTTTGACTCATTGCATAACAGAGAGGACTTATACCCAAGGGAAAAATTGTTTGTGCTTTGAGGCAGACAGCATCTAAAGAGTCGATTTCTGTGTAATCTTTCATCTAGTTTTCCTCTGGCTTATTTTAAGCAAAGGGGGAGAAAAGTTTGACTTATTAAAACTCCAGAGAGCCAAGATCCAAATATTTATGTAAAAGCCGCTTTTTATTTTTGGATTTTCCCTTAAAGGATGTTTCAGACAGATAAAATAAGAGCTGATTCAGGACATATATTTTGAAGGCCAAGGGAAATTCAGGCATGTTAGGTATATACTAAACACAAGTTTCTCCTTAGGATATTCTTGGGGCTAGATGATCACACTGCATAAAAGGCCTATAAAATCCATCATGAGAAAATACCTGACCTAAGCCAGAAATAGCACGCTTAACTGCCATTTACATTAAGAGACCACACAGAGAGAAAAAATATTATAAAAGACCATCTGATAAGATGCTAAAAGATATACCAAGGAAGTGGTCTGCCTTTGGTTTCCTCAGTGAAAACAGCAAAGAAAAAAGAGCATTTCTTCCCCTTTCTAAGTACTCACTCAGGGCCAGATTTGAAGGAACAAATGCAGGAAGACATTCTCTGAAAGAATTGAGAACTTAGAACCAAAGGAGCTCAGATATAGAAGGAGTTATTTATTCCTCAGTCCATACTGGGCAAATCAGCCTGGGTCCCAGGCCACTTTAATGGACCTGAAAAAAAAAAATGGGAAATGCAAATAAGCCCAGTAAAATTGCAAGTAAACCTCCAGTCAGTAGAAAAGAAACAAAGATTACTAGACATTCTAGAAATATCCATACACTTAGGAACTTTCCTAAAGTAGTAGATCTCAGTTAAAGCTCCTTAAGTCACCAAAAGGAGAGGCAGTAGGAATACCTGGCTGGCTCAGTCAGTAGAGCATTGATCTCTTGATCTCTGGGTCTTGGGTTTAAGCCCTATGTTGGGCACAGAGCCTACTCTAAAAAAAAAATTTTTTTTTTAAGATAGAAGGAGGGGTGAACCTCAATGTGGCTATGCATTACTCAGATGGGGACAACTTGTTCTTGACTCTTTCAGTGCCTTGTCTTTCAGTGCTGTGGGTCAAACTAACTATGGAGTGTGCCTCTCCAGGTAGACCATAACCAGTTTTTCCTTTCTTTGCATTATCAATTTTTAAACTTTGAAACTCGTTTCTTTCTGTAAGTGAATTAATTATCTCCTGCAAAGAGAAAGATGATACTTTGGAGGCATAATAAAATAATTGCGTTACAGTCATTACCACAAAATAGCATGACCATCATTCTGAGAGACCACAGTTAACTTTTTGAAGGATTAGAGCACATGTAACAGAAACAGACAGCTGTGTACTGCAGACAAGGAGTCTTACTGGCACTTATCAAAGCAACCCAATTCAGTGTTTTGAAAAACCCCTTGCCACAGTTCCTATACATTTCATAAAAGTCACATCCAAAATAATGGGGGTGAGAAAGGGCCCCAGTCAATAACAAGTAGGTTGCAGAAGACTGTGCAAAGATCTAGAAATAAAGGAAGATAGAGTGAGCAAAGAGGGTGTAGGGAATGAGAAGTGGCAGAAAGGACACATGTCACTAAGAACAAGTAGTTCTGTGAGTCAAGAACTTGAACTCGTAAATCCTGTTGTCTTATGGAAGGCACCCAAAAAGAAAGGAAACAGCTCTGTTGGTTGAAGACAGATTTCCAAGAAGTTTTTCTTACAGTGTTCCCAAGGAAAGCCAGTATTTCAGAAGCACTGGGATCCATGATCCATGATTATTTTCACTCTTTGCAGTGAAGACTAATCCACTTGAAGTCATGTCATAGCGAAAAAGACAAGGCAGTGGAGACTCACCCCTGAACTGCAGTGAAGCCTATGCCAAAAAGCACAGAACAGACCAGGTTATGTTCCTAAGGTGGTGCTGCTCTCAATGGGGGAACTTTTCCCCCTAAGCCAAACAGGAGAAAGTCACTTAGAGGAGGCTCCCCCTGGGAGGAACCTAAGGAAAGTCACACAAAAAAGGAGAGGAAACCAAAAGAACGTTTTTAGTCTCACACATCCTGTGCCTTTTTCAGCTGCTATTTTGAAGGGTAAACATTACTTTTGTGGTTGCATTTTTTTCCCCTAGGTTAAAGAAAACAAAACAGAAGAATATGGTGAAGAGAAGAAGAGATGGAGAGGAGCTAATGACCTTGGAAATGCAGGGCACTTTCCTGGTTTGAAAAACAAAACCAAACCAAGAAGGGAACCTTAAGAAAAAAAAAAAAGATGGAGAAACCTGTGAAGGCCTTGCATCTGTCTCCAGTGCCTGCAGGGGTAGGGGGTGGCGGGTGGGCAGCTTGTTCTGCACACCTGCACACAGAGATACCCCGTCAAACGGGAATCTCTGCGAGCCGAGAAATGACACGCCTTACCTGTACAGCTGCATTCCACGTGTAGGTTTCATTCACTTGGTATTTTAGAAGCAGCGTGTTTTGTTCAGCTTGTGTGTTTTTTGTTTTTTGTTTTTTTTTTAGATTTTACTTATTTACTTGACAGAGACACAGTGAGAGAGGGAATACAAGCAGGGGAAGTGGGAGAGGGAGAAGCAGGCTTCCCGTTGAGCAGGGAGGCTGATGCAGATCTCCATCCCAGGACCCTGGTATTATGACCTGAGCCAAAGGCAGATGCTTAACGACTAAGCCACCCAGGCGCCCCGTTCAGCTCAGTTTTATTGAAGCTAGAGTGTTCCCATATTCTTCTTAACTAGATAATTAAAGCCCATTTTATTTAGGAAGAATCTTAAGATCTTAGCAGAATCTTCTCCTGGGACTGAAGGCAACTCACTTTACCACTGTGGGTCACTTCCATACAGCCTTCTGGTTTTATATTAGATACCAGGGTTGGCTCCTACTACTATATCTGGGAACCCTGCTCTCATCGCATAGGACCCCACTAAAGGTAGAGTCTCCTGACGGGTCAGAGAATTTGAGAAATGAGCAGGTCCTTAGAGATCAACCTATATGGAATTGTTGGGGTAGTGGGTGGAAATGCCTGTTGGCCTACATAATATTGAGACTTCTTGAGAAATTATTCAATGTGGCTAAAAACATAGGCAACGGAAGATAGTGCAGAGTGGTTTTCTTTTTAGACTGCAATGTGATTGACTTGTAATGGTGCCATGAGTTCAGGACTGGAAGAAGAAAAGAGCTCCAGGTGTCCCCAAAGGTATGGTTCTTGTGTCTTCTGATAACTGAAAACATATTATTGATTGTCATTGTATTCATTTCCTATGGCTGCTCTAACAAATATTCATGAACTTGATGGTTTAAAACAACAGAAATTTAGTCTGTTAGAAAACTGGTGGCCAGAATTCCTGAACCAATATCAAAGGACTGAAATCAAGGTGTTTACAGGGACTTGCTTCCTCCCAGAGGCTTTGGGGAGAATCCATCCATTGCCTCTTCCAGCTTCTGGTAGTGGTAGCTGCTGACAGTCCTTGGTTTGTGGCCTCATCACTCAAATCTTCAAGGCCAACGTCTTCAAATCTTCCTCCACTCCTTCTTTCCACCCCCTTCCTCCTCCTCCTTCATCTTCTCCTTCCTTTTTCACTCAGTTCCCCGTGTGTGTGTGTGTGTGTGTGTGTGTGTGTGTGATCACCATCTGCCTTCCTCATACAAGGATACTTGTGATGACATTTAGGGCTCACCAGATAATCCAGGATAATCTCCCTGTCTCAGGATCCTTACCCTAATCACATCTGCAAGGACAATTTTTCAGAATAAGGCACTATTTATAGGCTCTAGGACCTGATATCTTTGGGGTCTTTTCTCAGCCAACTACAGACATATGTTCCATTCTCTCTCACATACATAGTATTACACAATACCCAAACTATTCTAGGAGTCATCACTAGACTACTTGGAGAACAATTTAAAAGCCTGCAAATGTTCATAGAGAATCCATATGTTTTTCACTATTTGTGGAATTCTATACAAAGTTACTTGTAATGCCTTCAAAATATTATTGAATAGAAAACTGGATGATAAAATAACCTTTGTGGTATTACTGACTTTGGCTAAAGCTTGAAGTAGTATCCTTGTATCTAACTAGTCACCTTCATTATCAGAAAATATGGTATTAACCATAAGGGTATTGGTGATACTCCATAATGAAGTACAAATTGGCTTGTAAAAGATGAGTTTATTTAAAAATGCAAATATCAGGGGGCTCTTGGCTCTCAAAGTTCCAGGAAATTAGAATAGACATAAAAATATAATCAATAGATGTTTTTGTGATTTTCTAAGCTAAGTGTTGTTATAAAATGAGAGGTAAGAGGGCTATTAAGAGATGGTCTGAGTTTCAACATGTTTGTCTGAAAACAAAACAAAAATAAATTAGGGAAAGAAAGTGGAAAGAGAGAGAGAAGCAGAAACAGAGTTACCATTATAGTATTAGGTAAAATAGATCAGAAACTAAAACAATACAAATGAGAAACAAGATTGCTATGTGATGGCAAAAACTATATTAACATGTAAAATATTAACATTAAATATAACTGTCTTTGGGGCGCCTGGGTGGCTCAGTGGGTTAAAGCCTCTGCCTTCAGCTCAGGTCATGATCTCAGGGTCCTGGGATCAAGCCCCGCATTGGGCTCTCTGCAGAGCAGGGAGCCTGCTTCCTCCTCTCTCTCTCTGCCTGCCTCTCTGCCTGCTTGTGATCTCTGTCTGTCAGGTAAATAAATGAAATCTTTAAAAAAAAAATCTAACTGTCTTCAAGAAATTAAACAAATATCTAAAACAAAAGCTAATGCAGAAACATAGGAAGAAATAAATAGAAATGTATTCATAATGGAAGACTTTAAAATCCCTATCAAAATGGCAGATCAATTAAACCATTAATCAATTATATAGCTGAACAATGAAATAAGTGGAATTAACAGATATGGAGAGAAAAAATAGATTTTCTCTTCAAGAAGTAGAATGAGACTCAAAGATGCATCAAAAATGAAAGACCATAATTCTACATGTCACTTTGTCTATGATTCAACAGCAAAAATAGAATTTAAAAGTAAAACCAACCATCTGGAAGGCGTTAGAACACTCTTAAATACCTGAGTCAGAGAAGAAATCAGAACTACTGATGAAACAGGGTATATATTAACAAAGCAAATTGTATATGCTAAAAAGTTCAATAAACATTGTGGTTGATGGGCCAACATTCTTTCCACTTCCATGATATTGCAAAGGATTTGTTTCTGAATAGGGTACATCCACAATTCTTGCCAATGAATGTTAAGTCTGTGAAGAAAAACTTTCTTGCTCCTATGAGAAAATAAAAAGAGAAGATGGCCTGTCTACTTCCTCTAGACTTGTCATATCTGGATATGATGCTTAGAATTACCTAGTCATTTTGTTGCCAATATTAGGAAATCTAGGAGCTGAATAGACCGTGGATCTTTGAGGAGATTATTGAAATGATACACTGATCAACCCCAGATCTTGTTCTATGGAGACCTCTTACTAAGTTAGTTAAGCTATGTCCTTTTTTTTTTTTTTTAAGATTTTATTTATGTATAACAGAGAGAGCAAGAGAGGGAACACAAGCAGGGGGAGCAACAGGCAGAGGGAGAAGCAGGCTTCCCACTGAGCAGGGAGCCTGATGGCAGGGCTTATGTTGAAATGCAAT
Source organism: Mellivora capensis (assembly GCA_004024625.1). NCBI lineage: Eukaryota > Metazoa > Chordata > Mammalia > Carnivora > Mustelidae > Mellivora > Mellivora capensis. The sequence goes on along the minus strand of PISX010007479.1, from coordinate 34,394 downwards.
TTTTAATTGTTTTATGTTTTTATTTAAATGTATAATCCAAATGTGTTTAATTTTTGAGGATGGTGTAAAGTAGAGATCAAGACTGGATTTTTTTATTAACATTTTTTTTATTAACATAACATACGATATAATGTATTATTTGTTTCAGGGGTACAGGTCTGTGATTCATCAGTCTTACAAAATTCACAGCGCTCACCAGAACACATACCCTTCCCAGGGTCCATCACCCAGCCACCCCATCCCTTATAATGCAACAAAATAGAGTCATGGGTGAAAATATGTAACTGTTAAGAATGGCTAACACTTAAAGAGGATTTACTTTGGGATGAGTACTGAGCTAAGTATTTTATATACATGAACTCATTTAATCCTCAGAACACTTCTAATGAGATGGCTGTCATTATCAGCCTCATTTAACAGCTGATGGGATGATATGCTGGTGATTGGCAGAGCCAGGATCTGACCCCAGGCAATCTAATGCCAGAGTGCTCTTACACTTTATGCTCTACTGCTTTCTCTCAGATTAAAAAAAAAAAAAAGTTGTTATTCCAAATAAAGGATTAGACAAATAGAGGCATACCTATTTTATTGTGTTAGCTTTCTGGCGCTTCGCAGATACTGAATTTTTTACACTTGAAGGTTTGTGACCTTGTGTGAGCAAGTCTTTCAGTGCCATTTCCCAATACCATTTGCTCACTTTATCTGTCTGTCACATTTTGGTAATTCTCACTATATTTCAATTATTCTCATTATTATTAGTTTTTTATGGTGATCTCTCGTTAGCATTGTTTAGCAATAAAATATTTTTAAATTAAAGCATGTACTTTTTCTGACATAAGGCAGTTGCACATGTAATAGATTATAGCACATTGTAAACATAACTTTTATATGCACTAGGAAACAAAAAATTCATTTGACTCAGTTTATTGGGATCTTCACTTTATTCCAGTGGTCTGGAACCAAACCTGCAATACATCCGAGCTATGCCTGCACACGTGAGCATTCCAAATTGCACTCCATGCATGGTTAAAAGAGATCTACACAATCTACACACCATATCAATTACCTGTTGCTGGGTAACAAACCAGCCCCGAATTTTGTGGTTTGAAACAAAACAATCATTTATTTTGCTCATAAATGTTAATTTGGGCAGAGCTGAGCAGGGATGCCATACTTCTGTCAGCCAACAGCATTAGCAAGAGTGACTAGTTCCAGTGCTGGTGCATGAAGGTGACTCACTCACGTGGTTAGCAAGTTGGGGCTGGCTTTTTACTGAACTCAGCCAGGACCGTGGGTTGAGGCCCTCAGTTCTGCTTCACACTGGCCTCTTTACAGTTTGCTTGGGCTTCCTCCCAGCTAGGTGGCTTACTTCTAAGAGCAGGTGTATCTTTTGATACACTTCTTTTGAACACACATTCTCTCTCCCAGCTTGGGAGGTCACACAGGGTCATGCTCAAAATGTAGAAGAAAAGCATAGCTTTTACCTCTCAATGGGAGGAGTGTCCAAGAAGAAAGTATGGGGCAGTTTGGTTGTTACAGACAGATTAGGAAAGCACAGTCTACCACAAACACTTTCGTACATGAGAGAATACCGATAGGAAGTCACTGAGTGGGAACATGTGTTCACAAATTAAAAAAAAAAAGTATCAATTTAAAAGCCTCCAAAAGAATTAAAATTTTGAACCCAGTGTTTGGCAGGGTTGACAAGGCACTGTAAATTGTTTGAGTTTTTTAGAAATCTGCCTTATGCTATTCATACTCTTTGACACAATAAAATCTATTCTTAGTACTCACAAGATGTCAGTAAACATGATGATTCCATTCTGTTTAACAATTATATGGGAAATAAAAATGGCAATTTTGAATGTAAGTAAATATACATACACATTGGTTAACAAAACAGTACAAAAATGGTGTGTACAAAATATTAGAACTATGCAGTATGCATTCATGTATACTGACAGATTAAAACTGTATATGGAGCAATAGAAATAGAATTTAATGCCTTTGTGGTCTTTTTTCTATAAAATTGCTTAAATATATAGTATTGGTAAGTAATTTTAATATACTATATAAATTAAATATGTCACAAATTCAACAATCACAAATACAATACATTAAAGAAAAAACTCATAAAAATAGAGCCATTCTACTTTATCATACATAGGTTAATATATATTATTTATTTAAAATGTTGAGTATTTAGGGGTGTCTGTCTGGCTTGGTCAGTAGAGCATGTGACTTTTGATCTCTGGGTTGAGCCACTTTGGGCATAGAGACTACTTTTTTAAAAATGATGAATATTTAGTTAAAAGTAACTTGCTTGCCTTTTAGAATTTAGAACAATTATTGAGCTAAGATTGGAAGACTGTTGGTATGACTTAGAATAACAGTCTATGGGCCTTCTTCCCCCCACCCACCCCCATAATGGAGGATGTGAAGAATGGCCTCCCTACCCACCTGCCCCAGTTCCTCAAAATTACAAAAATCATAAAGACGAAGAGGAATTCATTCTATTGCTTGAAAATAACAAAATACACGCTCAGGACTTCCAGAAATATTGAAGGCTTATATCATCAGATTAACAGAGCAAACCTCAGTTCTGAAGCAAGTGCAGATTGTAACCCATGTGCACTGCTGATGTTGAGGGCAGGGAGAGGGGCTTGTGGGGTTGGGAGGAGGTAGGCGGACACTCTGTATTTCCTGCTCAGTTTACTGTGAACTTAAAATTGCCCTAAAAAAATAAAGTATATCAATTAAAAAGTAACAACAACAACAACAGTACATCAGAGACTTTAGAAATAGGAATGTTTTAAATTCAGATGCACTGGATAAAGGAACTAGTAAGTTCTTTGGGTAAGTCCTTTTTAAGCAGAAAAGAGTAAGACCATTTACCTCTGGCATACCTGGTATGGAAAGGCAGGTACCTTCTTCAGGGCGTTCATTTTCAGCGGAGGGTATGGTGGTATCGTTCTCTGTGAGGGTGGGGAAAAAGGAAGCCAAAAAAGTTAGATATTGCAATAACTTGTGGCCATATCTGTGGAATTGCACTGGGCACAAGTAGTGATTCGGGGGAGAAGTGCCTAAAAAGATTCCTTTGGAGGACAATAATGAAAAAAAGGTGGAAAAACATTGTTTCAGAGAGAAGTGAGATACAGAAGGAACGGGAGAGAAATGGGGAGATCCTCTTAGTACCTCTACCCTGGCCCAACTGCAGTGACCAGAGACAAGCTCACTGGAACAGAACATCTCCCACAGTTGGGGATGCTCAGTTACAAAGACAAGCAGCGAACCAGGAATCGTCAGGCTTTTAAGGAAAAACAACACCATGAAAGGCAGGCACCAAACCCAACAAATGCAAGCATGAATGCTCAAGGATATAGTTACTAGAGCAAATACAATTATAAATTAATTATAATCAATAACTTCAAGAGAGAGGAGAAGGTACTACACCCATACCAGCAGGCAGTTCTTAATTAAAGAATCAGTTTTGATCTTGACAACAACAAAATGTAATCACTGCAATAAAATCCCTAGTGGATAAACCAAACAGCAAAATAAATAAGATGCATTTTAATTGCATTCATAAATTTTTTGAAAAAAGAAAAAACGTATACCTACATATAGACATGCTAGGGTCGTTTCCTAAAATAAGCCGTCATGGTCCCTGCTAGTAATATAATCTCAAAAAGTTTTAATTCACTTTTCTGTAAGAGGGAAACGTCATAAGACAACTTTAGAAAATACTTACTTCATGGAGCTGCTGGGTAGAATCATTATCACAAAATGCACTTCAGCTGCAGTTTACCAAGTACGATGTTTTTTCTTTCTTTTCCATCATGATGCCTTTGTCTTACTGTATGACGAAGGCTTTTTTTTTTGCTGTTACCCAGTGGGATCTTAGCATCAATAAATAGGTTTGACATGATTCAGTAACTCTCTAACTTCATTGCATAATAGTAGTGAGTAAAGCTCTGAGTCATTTGGAGAAGAAATAACATGTCTTAAGTCAGGTTAGTAAGAACCCCTTTAATAAGCGTAGCCCCCAGATTACATATTTACTGCATTCTACAATTAGTAGTTAATTGCTATAAAAAACTAATTACCCACATATTATAGCTTAACAAAATAGAAAGGAAGAGCTTGCACGATCTTTGCAAACTTGTCAAACAACAGGAAAATTGGAATGTCCTATAATTCCCAACTTGCCGGTGTTCCTTTGGACTTCTGCAGTGGACTTGTAGCTTGGATAAACTTAATTGCTCTCTGATAAAGATAGGAGCTAACATATATTGAGCACTTACATTGTGCTAAATGCTTTATATGTATTAACTCAGGAGATGCATCCGCAAGACATCTCACAAGGTATTATTTTATAATCCCCATTTTACAGGTGAGACAACTGAGGCCCAGAGATACTCAAGCAATGTGACAAGGTCTTACAGCTGGTCACGGGGAGAGTCCAGTGTAAATGCGATGATCTGACCCCAGAGCCTGTGTTCTTAACTTTGTGCAAAGCAGAGACCCTTTGGGGCTGTGGACTGGAGGGGCTGGGGGTTTGGACAAGTTTTTATTTTACAAGCAGGAGTACAAGAATCTGTACTATGTGGCAGTCCAGACATGACAGGAAGAGTCGTTGCTGCCCAGTGGAAAATGTTGATTCTGCTTTTAACAGATTATTCTATCTTCCTATATCTCTGTTACTTTTTCTCTTTTTTTTCTTCCTTTTTTTCTGTGGATTGATGTCAAGCCTGACGAGAGGTGGCCATCAGTAACAAGCCGGCAGTCCTCCTGTGCTGAACAGTGTGTACACATAGAAGAGGAGTTTAGACACAGCAGAGGGAGGCTCACATATGGTGATCTTTCACATCTCAAAGCAAAAAATGGAAAGCCTAGTTTCATCCTTTTACCATATTGATTTTTTCAAATTACATCTGTTGTTGATTTTGTTTTTGTTAAGATTTTCATAGAAAGATATATCTATACTATACTAGCTAGTGACTGTATTGTTTAAAAATTTTAGTACTAGTATATATTCAACCTCAACAAAATAACTAGAGGGCAGATTTGTGGAGAGTAAAAACTTTTCACTTGGGCCAGATTTTTAAATGTAACTTAAATCCAGAAAATTACTGGAAGAAAACATTGGTGAATTTAAACAATCTTGGTGTGAAGAAAGGACTCTAGGAAAAAGCAATCATCTTAAATGATGGAGTAAACATCAATCAATACAGTATACTGCATAAGACTTTCTCATAAAAATGTACCATAAACGAACTGAAATGATTCTCAAACTCAGGGCACAGAATTTATAATATCTGTCATAAATAGCTATTTTTAAAAGATTATTTATTTATTTATTTATTTGATAGAGATCACAAGTAGGCAGAGAGGCAGGCAGAGAGAGAGGGGGAAGCAGGCTCCCCACTGAGCAGAGAGCTGGATGAGGAACTCCATCCCAGGACCCCAGGACCATGACCCAAGCCAAAGGCAGAGGCCCAGCCCACTGAGCCACCCAGGCGCCCCCATAAATAGCTATTTTAAAAGTATGTACAAAGAGCTACTTCAGATCAATAAGAAAAATAAAATTAAAATGTGAGCAAAGGGGCATGAATATGAGAAAAAAAAACATAAAAATGCCTGGACTTCACTCATAAATAAAAGTATGAATACACCGCTGATATGTGATTTTCATCTGATCACCAGAGGTTTAAACTCTTTATCATATCCAGTGTTGGCAAGGATGTGAAGAAATAAGTATGCTCACATAATTCTGAGAAGGAATGTAAATTGGTGAAACCTTTTGGAAGGAACTCTAGCAGTATTTATGAACATTTTACATTCTCAGATTTATCGACCAAGCAATTCTAGTAGGAATTTATCTTATGTATATATTAAAACAGGTACACCAAAGCATGTGTCATTTTGCCAACGTTTTTAATAGGGAACAATTGCAAGCAACCTAAATGTTCTTCAGAGGGGGAAATGGTAAATAAACAGATGTTTCCTTTGGATAAAAATACTACCCAATATTTAAAATACAGAAGCTGATCTAAATGTGCTTACCTGGAAGGATGTTCAGGATTATATGATTTAGTGAAAAAAAAACAAATTTCAGGGGTGGCCCAGTTGTCAAGCATCTGCCTTCAGCTCAGGTCATGATCCCAGGGTCCTGGGATTGAGCCTCGCATCGCATGGGGCTCCCTGCCCTCCACGGGGAGCCTGCTTCTCCCTCTCCCACTCCCCGCTTGTGCTCCCTCTCTCGCTGTGTCTCTCTCTAATAAATAAATAAAATTTTTTTTTAAAAAAGGACAATTTTCAGTACAATACCTACGATACGATTCCATTTGGGTGTGTATGTTTTACAGAATATACAAGTCTTGGTTAGGATGCTTAGTTCCAAGTAAACAGAATAGCCCAGTCCCAGCTACCTTGTGGTTAGGGCTTAGGCCTGGATTTTTGAACCAGTTACAGCAAAGGAAAAGGAGTTAACATGATTGTCTGAGACCAGTTAAAGTTCACGCAATAGGTGAACTCAAGGTCAATGCTACCACCCCTACCCCAATCCCTGACCCCTACCCCCCAAAAAACCCTCAAACAACAAACAAAATGGCAGTAGGTGTACATGGACGAGAAGGGAGTAAAGGCTATGAGAGTAGATACAGATTTTTATTTTTCACTTCCTAGCCTTCTACACCATTAATTTTTTTCTTTTTATTGCTGGATGAGTCTGATTCAGGATCACAGCAGGAGTCATAGGAACAGATGGCTTACTCAGAAGGGTTTAATGAAGAGACTTTAATAAAGAGATTGTCTCTACCAAGGTATAGGTGAGGCTAAAAGAACAAAAAAGAAATGGTGAAGCATGCAGGGACTGGCCACAACAGGAAGTTGTTCCTACCCTTAGGCCTGAAGAGGCCAGGGGGTTGGGCAAGGGCTGGGAGGGAAGGGAACAGTGTGAAGGGAGCCCCGAGTGAGCTAGCGCTGGGGAAGAAGAATCTGGAGCCTCCACAGCCTGAATGAAAGGCGAGGCAGGAAGGGAGTGCTGTGTGGGGGAACAAATAAATACCTCATGCTCTCCGGCTCCATTAGCCAAACCCAACCAGAAATTAGAGGGCAAGGGTGAGGCAATCCACAGAGGTCAGCCTTTTGGGACTCCCAGCGGAGCCAAGAGAAGGGTAAGGAATGGCTGTTGCAGGAGGGGGGCAAATGTCCAGCACAGCATATATTTCCTAATTGAAAGCATCAACCCTTTTTTCTAATTAAAAAAACACCGGAAATCCTGTCACGCATGTGACAAAATGGATGAGCTTTGAGAACATTATGCTAAGTGAGATAAACCAGTCACAGAAAGACAAATACAGTATGATTCTACTTATGGGGGGTAACTAAAGTAGTCAAATACATAGAAACCGAAAGTAGAAAGGTGGTTATCAGGGACTGGGGGTACGGAGAGATGTGGTTTTATTGCTTAATGGGTGTTTGGTTTCAGTTTTGCAGGGTGAAAAGAGTTCTGGAGATTGGTTGCATAGCAATGCGAGTGTACGTTCCACGACTGAACTATACACTTTAAAATGGTTTATTTTTTCCAATTTTATTTATTTTTCATTTTTATTTTTTTAAATGATTTCAGTGGATTTGGCCGTTTTAATAAGTGTGTAGTGGTATCTTGTTTTAATTTGCAGTTTTCTCATGACATATTATGTTGAACATCATTTCATATGCTTCTCTGCCATCTGCGTATTTTCCTTGGGGAGTGTCTCTGGCCCCTTTTTTAATAAAGTTGTTTGTTTTTCTTATTGCTGAGTTTAGAGAGTTCTTTGTGTACTTGAGATAACAGTCCTTTATCAGATGTGTCTTTTACAAATATTTTCTCCCAGTCTGTGGCTTGCCTTCTCATTCTCTTGGTAGTGTCTTTTGCAGAGAAGAAATTTTTTTATCAGTTCTTTCTTTCACGAACACCCTCAAATGCTGGTGAGGAGGTGGAACGACCGGAACTCTCATTCATTGCTGGTAGGAACACAAAATGATATGGCTGCTTTGGGAGACACTTGGGCGGTTTCTTGCAAAACACATATTTTTAACATATGATCCAGCAATTGTGCTCCTTGGTTGATTGATTGATTGATGAGTCAAAAACTCATGTCCACAGAAATGATTACAGCAGCTTTAATCATGACTTCCCTAATCCCGCCACAACCAGGATGTTCCTCGAATGGATCAAACTGTGGTACATCCAGACAATGGAATATTATGCAGTGATAAAAAGAAACGAGCTATGAAGCCATGAAAAGACCTGGAGGAACTTAAATACATATTATTAAGTGAAAGAAAAAAATCTAAAAAGGCTAGGTGTTATGTGATTCCAACTATATGACATTCTGGACAAGGCAAAACCATGGAGATAGTAAAAATATCAGTGATTGCTAGGGGTTAGGAGGAATTGAGGGATGAATAGGCAGGGCACAGAGGATTTGGGGGGCAGTGAAACCACTGGGTATGATAATGTAATGGTGCATACACTTGTCCAAACACATAGAATATTCACCACCAAGAGGGAACCTTAATGTAAACTATGGACTCTGGGTCATAATGATGTATCAAAGTAGTTTCATTGATTATAACAAATGTGCCACTCTGGTGGGGGATTTTAAAATGGGGGAGCTGTGGATATGTGGGGGCAGGGAGTATATTCTGCTGATTTGCTCTGAAACTAATGGTGCTATAAAAAACAGTCAATTTTTTTTAAACAAAAATGGTTATGCTGAATTTTGTGTATTTTTTACCACGATTTTTAGAAAATGTGAATCTTTCATTTCTTCCTCACTTCCTAATCTCATTCACCAGCACCAAAGACCATTAATTGTGTCCATATTTTTGGCCAAGTTTCTTTTACTTTCCAAAGGCAGTGATTTAAAGGCAATATGGTGCTCAGAGATTGGTCCTGACTGGAGAAATACAGATTTAAGATCTCCCAACATGGGTGGGATACTCCCATCATAGAAGTGTGGGAGTGGATGAACTCTCCAGGGACCATGTGCAAAGAAAGTAGGAGAGGTTGAGGAGGAACCAGGGAAACTCATATTCAAGAGGCCAAGAAAGGAGTCAGCCAAGGAGAATGAAAAATGAAGAAAGAACCAATATGAGGACAGGAACCAAGGACAGAGAGCGTTTTAAAAATAAATGCATAAATCAAAACCACAATAAGAGACTTAGGATAGCTATTATGAAAGAAAGAAAAAGGAAGGAAGGAAGGAAGGAAGGAAGGAAGGAAGGAAGGGAGGAAGGAAGGAAAAGACATATAACAAGTACAAGTGTTGGTGAAGATATGGAGAAAAGCAGTGCTGGGAATGTAAAATGGTGTAGCCACTGTGGAAAATAGTGTAGCAACTATAAGTTAAACAGAGTTGCCATATGATATATTCCTAGGTATATACTCAGAAAAATTAAAGCAAGGACTTAAGTAGTTACTTGTACACCAATGTTCATATAGCACTTATTCATAGTAACCAAAAAGTGGAAACCACTTAAAGGTTCTGCTCATCCATGGAGGAGCAGATACACAAAGTGTGAGACACAGATGCAATGAGACATCATTCAGTCTTAGAAGGGAGAGGTTCTGATACATGCTAGGACATGGGTGAACCTTGAAAACATTATGTTAAGTAGATAAGCCAGACACTGATGGGCAAACAGTATATGAATTCACTTGTATAAGGCACCCAGAATAGGCAAATTCATAGAGACAGAAAGTAGATGACAGGTTACCAGGGGCTGGAAAGGAGGGGAAGGGAGAATGGGGAGTTAGCTTTGAACAGGTATATAGTTTCAGTTTGGGAAGATGAGGACGTTCTGGAGATGGGGGGATAGTGATGGCTGCACAATAATGGGAATGTACTTAATGCCACAGAACTATATACTTAGAATGGTTGGAATGGTAAATTTTTTGTAGTGTATATTTTACCATAATTAAAAAAAAGAAGAAATGCACGAAAGGAGCCAGACACAAAAAAGTACACACTGTATGAGTCCACTTATACGAAGTTCAAGAATAGGCAAACCTAATTGGAGAAGGGGGGAGAGTCAGAGTAGCAACTACCTTAATATATATGTGTGGGTAGGAAATTGGTGGAAAAGAAAAACAAAGTGTACATTTCAAGGAGTTTGAGAAGGGGACAAATAGGGTAATGTTAGCGAGGAAAGCCTAGAGTGAACCTTTCTTTAGGAAAAGGAAAGTCGAATGTATTTTTAGTTTGAGAACAGATGGAGAGGGAAGGATGACAACACAAGAGAGGGAAGAGACAGATGACATCCGGAGGTGCGAGGGGAGAGGATGAGGAAGGGAGGGGCAGGGGCCATCCTTGGAAAGACACAGGACACCTCTGCCCCTGTGACTCTGAAACAGAGCACAAGGATGGGTACAGATTAGCTAAGTGGGGATGTGGAAGGGAAGCAAACTAAGGAATTCAAAGTTGCCTGGTCTTTACTTCATTGTACTTGATTGGCCCCCCTAATCTGTGCACCATCAGCATTTCTCTGCAAATTCTAACCATTCTCTCTCTGAAACAGATCTCTGCCACAAGCCACTGCTTGAACGTTTTTGAAGTTTTCCTCCTCTGAACATATAAGCGTTTGCTTAGAAGATTTCTAAGATTTATTCAAGGAACAAGATTTTGTTTCACTATGGGTGTTCATTTTAGAATAAATCAGTTGGAAAATACATTTATTTTTAATGTCCTTTGTGTCCTGAATTTAATAAATGCAGCTGAAATAGATGCATTTATGCCAAAGTTATATTGAAAATAGAGAACTATCTGCCTTCTTTATAAAAGTTCCATTTATTTTATTTTATTTTATTTTTTATCTTTTTAATTAACATATAATGTATTATTTGTTTCAGGTTACAGTTCTGTGAATCATCAGTCTTACACAACTCACAGTACTCACCATAGCACATGCCCTCCTCAAAGTCCATCACCCAGCCACACCATCCCTCCCACCCCCCTCCCCTCCAGCAACCCTCAGTTTGTTTCCTGAGATTAAGAGTCTCTTATGGTTTGTCTCCTTCCACTGTCCCATCTTGTTTCATTTTTCCCTCCTTTTCCACCATGACACACCTCCCCCTCCCTGCCTCTCAAATTCCTTGTATCAGAGAGAGCATATGATAATTGTCTTTCTCTGGTTGACTTATTTTGCTTAGCATAATACCCTCTAGTTCCATCCATGTTGTTGAAAAAGGCAAGATTTCATTTTTTTTAAAGATTTTATTTATTTATTCGACAGACAGAGATTATAAGTAGGCAAGAGAGGCAGGCAGAGAGAGGAGGAAGCAGGCTCTCCACAGAGCAGAGAGCCCGATGTGGGGCTTGATCCCAAGACCCTGGGATCATGACCTGAGCCGAAAGCAGAGGCTTTAACCCACTGAGCCACCCAGGCGCCCCAAGATTTCATGTTTTTTGATGGCTGCATAGTATTCCATTGTATATATGTACCACCTCTTCTTTATCCATTCTTCTGTTGATGGACATCTATGTTCTTCCCATAGTTTGGCTATTGTAGACATTGCTACTATAAACATTCAGTTACACGTGCCCCTTCGGATCATTACATTTGTATCTTTAGGGTAAATACCCAGCAGTGCAATTGCTGGGTCATAGGATAGCTCTATTTTCAACTTTTTGAGGAACCTCCATACAGTTTTCCAGAGTGATTGCACCAGGCTGCATTCTCACCAATATAGGAGGGTTCCCCTTTCTCTGCATCCTTGCCAACACCTGTCCTTTCCTGACTGGTTAATTTTAGCCATTCTGACTGGTGTGAGGTGGTATCTCACTGTGGTTTCGATTTGTATTTTCCTGATGCCACGTAATGTTGAGCACATTTTCATGTGTCTGTTGGCCATTTGGATGTCTTCTTTAGAGAAATGTCTGTTCATGTCTTCTGACCATTTCTTGATTGGATTATTTGTTCTTTGGTGTTGAGTTTCATAAGCTCTTTATAGATTTTGGATACTAGCCCTTTATCTGATATGTCATTTGCAAATATCTTCTCTCATTCTGTCCATTGTCTTTTGGTTTTGCTGACTGTTTCTTTTGCTGGGCAAAAGCTTTTTATCTTGATGAAGTCCCAATAGTTCTTTTTTGCCTTTGTTTCCCTTGCCTTTGGAGATGTGTCTAGTAAGAAGTTGCTGCAGCCAAGGTCACAGAGGTTGCTGCATGTGTTTTCCTTGAGGATTTTGAGGGATTCTTGTCTCACATTGAGGTCTTTCATCCACTTTGAGTCTATTTTTGTGTGTGGTGTAAGGAAATGGTCCAATTTCATTCTTCTGCATGTGGCTATCCAATTTTCCTAATACCACTTGTTGAAGAGACTTTTTCCCATTGGACATTTTTTCCTGCTTTGTCAAAGATTAGTTGACCCTAGAGTTGAAGGTCCATTTCTGGGCTCTCTATTCTGCTCCATTGATCTATGTGTCTGTTTTTGTGCCAGTACCATACTGTCTTGATGATTATAGCTTTGTGAATAGAGCTTGAAGTATGGAATTGTGATGCCAACTTTTTCAACATTCTTCTGGCTATTCAGGGTCTCTTCTGGTTCCATATAATTTTAGGATTATTTTTTCCATTTCTTTGAAAAAGTTGATGGTATTTTGATAGGGATTGCATTAAATGCATAGATGGTTCTAGGTATCATAAACATTTTCACAATATTTGTTCTCCCAATCCATGAGCATGGAATGATTTTCCATTTCTTTGTGTCTTCCTCAATTTCGTTCATGTGTAGTTTATAGTTTTCTGAGGACAGATTCGTTGCCTCTTTAGTTAGATTTATTCCTAGCTATCTTATGATTTTGGGTGCAATTATAAATGGGATCAACTCACTTCTCTTTCTTCTGTCTTGTTGGTATATAGAAATGCAACTGATTTCTGTGCATTGATTTTATATCCTGACACTTCACTGAATTTCTGTATGAGTTCTAGCAGTATTGGAGTGGAGTCTTTTGGGTTTTTCACGTAAAATATCATATCATCTTCAAAGAGTGAGAGTTTGACTTCTTTGTCAATCTGAATCTTTTATTTCTTTTTGTTGTCTGATTGCTGAGGCTAGGACTTAGAGGACCCCTTTCAATATTTCCTATAGGGCTGGTTGGTGTTTGCAAACTCTTTTAGTTTTTGTTTGTCCTGGAAGCTTTTTCTCTCTCCTTCTATTTTCAATGACAGCCTAGCTGGATATAGTATTCTTGGCTGCATACTTTTCTCATTTAGTGCTCTGAATATATCATGCCTGCCCTTTCTGGCCTTCTAGGTCTTTGTGGATAGGTCTGCTGCCTATATAATATTTCTACTATTGTATGTTACAGACCTCTTGTCCCGAGCTGCTTTCAGGATTTTCTCTTTGTCACTAAGACTTGTGAGTCTTACTATTAGATGACGGTGTGTGGACTTATTTTTATTGATTTTGAGGGGGGGTTTCTGAGGCTTCTGGATTTTGATGCTTGTTCCCTTCCCCAAATTAGGGAATTTCTCTAGTATAATTTGCTCCAATATACCTTCTGCCCCCTCTCTCTTTCTCTTCTGGGATCCCAGTTATTCTAATATTGTTTCATCTTATGGTATCACTTATCTCTCAAATTCTCCCCTTGTGGTCCGGTAGTTGTTTATCTCTCCTTTTCTCAGCTTCTTTATTCTCCATCATTTGGTTTTCTATATCACTAATTCTCTCTTCTGTCTCATTTATCCCAGCAGTAAGAACCTCCATTTTTTACTGCACCTCATTAATAGCTTTTTTGATTTAAACTAGTTTAGATTTTAGTTCTTTCATTTCTCCAGAGAGGGATTTTATTTCTCCAGAAACGGATTCTCTCGTATCTTCCACGCTTTTTTCAAGCCCAGCTAGCACCTTGATAATTGTCATTCTGAACTCTAGTTCTGACATCTTACTAATGTCTGTATTGATTAGGTCTCTAGCTGTCGGTACTTTTTTGAGGTGAGTTTTTCTGCCTTGTCACTTTATCCAGAGAAGAATAGATGAATAAAAGAACAAAGTACTAAAAGGGTAGCAACAACCCCAGAAAAATATGCTGTAAACAAATTAGAAGAGACCTGTAACTGGAGGGAGAAGAAAGGGGGGAAAAATAAAGGGAAAAATATATATATACATACTCTGTGTGTGTGTGTGTATATATGTATGTATACATATATACACATACTGGTGAGTATAACAGAGCCAACCACCTGATTTTGGATGTATTTTGGTCTGTTAGAAGAGAATGTCTCCCAAAATTTTAAAGAAAGAAAAAAAAAATATATATATATATACAAAAAAATAAGGGCAAACATGATGAAGGGATGGAATATGACTATAAAGATGAAAATTTAAAAATATTTTAAAAAAGGAATTGATAAGATAAGAAGTTGGTTGAAAAAAGAAAAAAAAGGAGAGAATGTGATCAGGCTGGAGACTAGAAAAAACCATATGCCAGATTTAGGTTATATTTTGATCTGTTAGAAGAAACTATATTCCAAAATTTTAAAGGAAGAAAAACTTATATGTATACAAAAATAAGGTTAAATACAATGTGGGGATAGAATATGACTATAACAATGAAAATTTTAAAAGATTTTTAAAAAGGGATTGATAATATAAAATATTTAAATAGGTTGAAATAGGAAAGAGGGAAAATTAAAAAAGAATAGAATAAGAAAAAAATAAAATTAAAAATATTAACTTTGAAAGACTAAAGAATCATGGGGAAATTACCATGAATTCTATGTGTTATATTCCCCTAACCCTGGTGTTCAGCAGTTCTCATTGATTAGTGAACTTGGTCTTACCTGGATGTTCTTGCTGATCTTCTGGGGGAGGGCCCTGTTGCAGTGATTCTCAAATGTCTTTGCCTGAGGCAGAATTGCACCGCCCTTCCCAGGTGCCAGGCTAAGTAATTGGCTCAGTTTTGCTCTCAGGAGTTTTTGTTCCCTGAATGCTTTCTGTACAGCTTTGGAGGGCAGGAATGAAAATGGCAGCCTCTTAATCTCTGGCCCAGAGGAGCCAAGAGCTCAGGGTCCCACTCCTCAGTGTGCCCTCAGAGAAAAGTTCTCAATCCCTCCTGTCTCCCTGGTCTCTGGCCACACTCTGAGCTCACCTGGCCAGTGACTGAGAGTTTCTATCTCTGGTGCACAGCTCTGTTTGGATTCCCCAAACCCAGCAGATTCCTGCTACGCACTCCCACACCCCCCCCGCCCCAGCCCCAGCTTAGCCTCTGGATAGATGTCCCTCAGTGGAGCAGACTTCTAAAAGTTTGGATTTTGTGCTCCGCGGCTCTACCACTTGCCGGGAGATGGCCCCTCCCTCTGTGCTCTCTGTTCCCATATATCGCCTCAGATTCACTTCTCCACAAGTCCTACCTTTCAGAAAGTGGTCGATTTTCTGTTTCTAGAATTGTTGCTCTTCTTCTCTTCGATTTCCTGTTGAGTTCGTAGGTGTTCAGAATGGTTTGATACCTAGCTGAATTCCTGGGACCAGACAAAATTTAGGTCTCATACTCTTCCACCATCTTGCTCCTAAAAGTCCCTCTTTTTTGAAGTGAAAACTTTCAATCCACCAAGAAAACTGATTTCATACCTAGAGAGCTGAATTAAATATATCCACATGCACTTGATGTATCAAAATTTGGTTAGTAAGAGGTGAATAATTGGAACTAGTTTCCCTGTCTATTCAGAACAGTGGAGTTCATTATAGTGTCACTGCTCATGATAAGATTCTGGGACAGCTTTGGGATACACTGTGTCATTAACTTAAAAGAAGAGGCCTCTGTTGAAAGGTAGGCAATGCTGTAGTAGAGGCCTAGCTAGAAACTACCCCTGAAAAAGCCCCTTTTCAAAAGGCACATGTAGGCCATTCAAAAGACACAATATAAGTGGTTAATTCATGAAGGAAAATGGAAAGCTTCATTAATATTCAAAGGATGAAAATGAAAATGACTCCCAGATGCCGTTTTAGATATCAAATTAACAAGATTTGTAAAAATCATACTTAAGGGTAAAGCATGCTGGGAAATCTCATGGACTGCTAGTAAGAGAATAAATTGGCTCATCTCTTCCACAAAAGCAATAGAAGAATGTGCATCAAAGGCCCTAACAATTCATTTGAGTGGCCATGCCTTTGTGAATCAGTAATATAGTGCTAGAATGTCATCCTTGAAAGAATTCAGAAAAGAGGAGTAAAGCTTCTTCACACAAAAATATTCATTGGGGTACTAATAATGGTAGGAAAAATTAGGAACACCTGAATGTCTAATCATGAAGGTTTCAGTTATGAAAATATACATGGTATGATATGTTTTATAAGCATTTAAAATACTTATTAAGTTTTCACAATGTAGGGAAATGTGACATATGGTAGGTGATACAATATTATACTACTATGTTAAAATATGTATGTCTAGAAAAAAAAAGACCAGCAAGTGCCAAAAGTTAAAGTGGTCATCTTGAACTGGGAGGGCTGTAGTGATTCTGCCCCAACCCTTCTTTATACTCTTCTCTTGTTTCCAGAATGGATGGACATCATTCCAAAAATATGAATGTAAAGTTATTTTTCGATAAAAGAAGGAAGTTCCTTTTGATAATTTTTGGTTACAGTTATATCCCTGCACTCCAGTAAAGTGGATCAAGACATCCAGCTGCAGTTAGCTAGTCATTCAATACTATTTATTAAGAACCTACTGCATATCAAGCCCTGGGAATGTGAGGGGAGAGCAGATCCAGACTGGCCCTCATCCAGCTTACGGTCCTAGGGAAAATACAGCGCATTAGTTTGCTAGGGCTACCATAACACAGTAGCACAGACTGAGTGGCTTAGAAAAATGGAAATTGATTTTCTCACAATTCTGAAGGCCAGAAGTCTGAGATGAAGATGTTGACACCGTTGGCTTATTCCTGAGTCTTTCTCCTTGGCTTGTAGATGGCCAATTTCTCCCTGGGACTTCTTATCATTAGAACTGTGTCTGTGTCCAAATTTCCTCTTTTTATAAGGACATTAGTCATATTGGATTAATGTCCACCCTCTTGACCTCTTTTCAGTTTGATTATCTCCTCAAAAACCCTGTCTCCAAATACAGTAATTTTCTGAGAGGTCACAGAGACTGGTGGTTAGAACTTCAGCATGTGAATTTGGAGGTGACAAAAACTCAGCCCATAACATAGCAATTAAACAACACTGGCATCAAGAAGAAGGACTGGATAGGCCAAGATCAAAGACGAGACCTTGTGCTCTAAGCCCTACTGGTCATCTCTAGGGAGTGGCGTTGTGTTCACTGCACTACAATGCTTGCCGGATTCAGTGGTTCCTTTTCAGTGCTTTTCTACGTTTTGTGGCTTTTTTATTTAACAGGTTGACAGGAATAAAACAAATTTTCATCCAGTTAGGATGAAACACAACTGACATTTTAAATTTATCTTCTCTTCAGAGTGTCAGAGAATGAATATTTATTCTTTGATGCCTGATATTACAAAGTCATTCATTATCTTTCAGGGAACAGATTGGGTTGCGAATTGATACCTGCTGAGTTCCCAGATGAGCATATGTCATGATTCCCAAAAAGGGGGCTCGGCTGGTTCTAAGTCTCCAGACCTGTAAACAAACAGAGGTCTGGGGAATAAACTCTGTCCAGTCTAATTACTTCTCTGTGACTCATTCTTGACACTTTTCAAAATTCAGAACAATTTTATATGGTGCCATATGTAGAGTCTACCTAATTTCCCATCTACTTCCCAAACCTGTATTTGTTTTGCTCACAAATCCTTCACGGCATGTGGCAGGGTATAAGTAAATTCATTAAGTTCATTTTAAATTCAGAAAACTAAAACAGATCCTTGAGGCTGGAGAGACCACGGTTGGGAAATGTTGGTTACATTGCATACATACAGCTCATTGTCCCTCTGTTCCAGGAACAGATAGAATCTGACATAATTATTTGAAAAGCACTACAAAATGGGTATGGCCTCATTGTGAAGGCCTGCACTCTGAGGGTAGCAGCACCCTTACCAACACTGGCTGGATCATGCAGCTGAAATGAGTGAACCCTCTGTGAGCCCTTGGGATAATGTCCGGTGCACAGTGACACATACAATATATATTATAAGAGCTGATATTACTAGACTTTGCAGAGCAGACTTCCCATTTGATGGGATCCTGCTCTCTCAACCCTTTTCCATATGTTGAGGTCTCCATGACAAATCTGAGCTCTTCTGTTAATTTCATTCTAATAAGGTAAATACTTGACCTCTTAACGATTCGAAGTGCAGCCTTTGGCTGGCTGCATCCACACAACTACAGCGATTCTCTTTTCTCTAACCAGCAAAACTAAAATTTGTACAACCTTCTGATGTTCTTCCTTGAACTTGTAGGCATGTTGTCCCTTTGAATTCCTCTAGGTCATCTGTGAATAATCTCCTATGGTACAGTCACTCTCCCTGCTTGCTTCCTCCGAAGTTCATGTGCAAGGCTTATGGGACACAGTCTCTTCCCATTTCCGTGCTATGTTGTTGCTCTTCCTGGTTTGCAATGCCTTCGTTTCTCTTCAATGACATTGTCCCTCCTTGATTTCTAAGTTGGACCCCAAACCTCTGGGATCTTACTGTTTTTTATTTTTTTGCCCGGTCCCTGATTAAAACCTACATGTCTTTCTCATTACGTTTATTCACCCCTTTGAATTATTGCTTGTAAAATGTGTTTGTGCCTTTTGCCTTTCTGCTAGATTGTAGGATCCTTGACAATGAAGCCTGTGTCCTTGAATTCTTTTTTTTTTTTTTAAGATTTTGTTTATTTATTTGACAGAGAGATATCACAAGTAGGCAGAGAGGCAGGCAAAGAGAGAGAGAGAGGAGGAAGCAGGCTCCCTGCAGAGCAGAAAGCCCGATGCTGAGCTGGATCCCAGGACCCTGAGATAGTGACCTGAGCGAAGGCAGAGGCTTAACCCCCGAGCCACCCGGGCGCCCATGTGTCCTTGAATTCTTTTGTAGTTTATCCTACTATTTTTGTATGAGTATAGTGCTTTTGCTTACATTGTCTTCTTACTACCTTCTCCCCCAATCCCAGTTACTCTTCTCTATGTTGTAACCTGGCTGTTCTAGCTGGTTTCCTTATAGTGAAAAGACACCATCCGGAGTGTTTTCTGCCCTCTAGTATCTTGTATCCTCAAGTATCTCCTGCTACTTGTTTCACTTTTCTTTGTTGCCCAATCTATTTACATATCATTCCAGTGAAATTAAAGAGTAGAAATGTTTTGGGGTACCTGGCTGGCTCAGTCGGTACAGCATAGGACTCTTGATCGTAGTAGGGTCGTAAGATCAAACCCCACAATGGGCATGGAGTCTACTTAAAAAAAAAAAAAAGTTGAAATGTTTCTTAGAATATGCAAAGGGGGAGAAAAGGCAAAGTGGTCCACACCAGGCAAAACTGAGCATTTCCTCTTTGTGGTCCTCACAGTATTTTTTTTTTTTTTTTTGGAATTCTATGGTATCATTTATTTTGACAATACAGAGAATACATAATGACATGGAAAGAGTAGATGTATTTGCAAAAAGCAGGTTATCAAACAATGTATGTCAGTAAGAGAGAGAGTGTGTGTGTGTGTGTGTGTGTGTGTACACGAGCTTATGTAAGTGGAATCATATGTACACAGATCCATATAAGACACAGACGTACATACAAGTGAACTCATGTATAGCAATAGAGGTAAATGCCACACATGTATATTATTAACAAGCAGGTTAGGATTCAAAGGCCTTTTCTTTTTTTTTTTCTTTAAAAAAATTTTTTTAATTTTTTATAAACATATAATGTATTTTTATCCCCAGGGGTACATGTCTGTGAATCGCCAGGTTTACACACTTCACAGCACTCACCATAGCACATACACTCCCCAATGTCCAATACCCCACCCCCCTCTCCCAACCCCCCTTCTCCCAGCAACCCTCAGTTTGTTTTGTGAGATTAGGAGTCACTTATGGTTTGTCTCCCTCCCTATCCCATCTTGTTTCTTTTCTTCTTTTCCTACCCCCCCAGCCCCCCATGTTGCATCTTCACTTCCTCATATCAGAGAGATCATATGATAGTTGTCTTTCTCCTCCTCACAGTATTCTTTAACACGCTTTCTTTGTGTACCTTTTACTTCCCTTTCTCTTTATTGGACCATAAGACCATGTTCTATTAGTTTTGTTACTCTTCAGCACTTGGCATTTTACCTGGAACGTAGTAAGTGCCAAGTAAATGTTTGAAGAAATGAAAGATTGAACAAGGAGACTTACCCATGAAAATGGTAGTACTTAAACTAGGTTCATCTGTTTTCCAAAAACCTAGCTTTAGGCTAATACTTGCAAGTATGGAAGCCAGAAGGCTGTGATTAGTATCCCAGATCCAACAGTTTACCAGCTGATGACAGAGGGCAAATGATATCTTTAAGACTAGTTTATTCATATATAAAATACATGCATTGTCAGGATTTTAATACTTAGGCCAGTACTCAGTATACCATAAATACTTAAGAAATTTAGCTATAATTATTATATTAAAATGATAGTAAAATATATTGACATTTACTTATACAAAGAGATAAGGAAAATGTTATACCATTGTCACCAACCTTTTATTTTGTATTTATTTATTTATTTATTTTTAAGTAAACTCTACCCCTAACATGGGGCTTGAAGTCATGACTCTGAGATCAAAAGTATGCTCTACTGACTGAATCAGCCAGGTGCTCCACCAACCAACCTGTTTCTATTGAATACTTGGGATTTGACTCAGTTCTCGAAAGGTTATGGATTATTTACCTGCCAGTATTGGACCTAGGTTTAGGGATTGGGAAAGAGAATTTTTATCCAGGTAGGTAACTGGTGATATGAATATCTGGAGCTTTATTCATAATTAAACTTTTTATTTAAAATATAAATATTTTTGTAAAATATATATAACATAAAATTTATCATCTTAACCATTTTTTAAAAGATTTTATTTATTTATTTGAGAGAGAGATAGAGAACAAGTAAGCAGTGGCGGAGAGAGGCTGAAGGAGAGAATTTTTTTTTAATTTTTTAATTTTTTATAAACAGATAATGTATTTTTAATCCCCAGGGGTACAGGTCTGTGAATCGCCAGGTTTACACACTTCACAGCACTAACCATAGCACATACCCTCCCCAATGTCCATTACCCCACCCCCCTCTCCCGATCCCCCTCCCCACAGCAACCCTGTTTGTTTTGTGAGATTAAGAGTCACTTATGGTTTCTCTCCCTCCCAATCCCATCTTGTTTCTTTTCTTCTTTTCCTACCTCCCCAACCCCCCATGTTGCATCTCCACTTCCTCATATCAGGGAGATCATATGATAGTCGTCTTTCTCCGATTGACTTATTTCACTAAGCATGATACCCTCTAGTTCCATCCACGTCATTGCAAATGGCAAGATTTCAATTCTTTTGATGGCTGCATAGTATTCCATTGTGTATATATACCACTTCTTCTTTATCCATTCATCTGTTGATGGACATCTAGGTTCTTTCCATAGTTTGGCTATTGTAGACATTTCTGCTATAAACATTCGGGTGCACGTGCCCCTTCGGATCACTACGTTTGTATCTTTAGGGTAAATACCCAGTAGTGCAATTGCTGGGTCATAGGGTAGGTCGATTTTCAGCTTTTTGAGGAATCCCCATGCTGTTTTCCAGAGAGGTTGCACCAGCTTGTATTCCCACCAACAGTGTAGGAGGGTTCCCCTTTCTCCACATCCTCGCCAGCATCTGTCATTTCCTGACTTGTTAATTTTAGCCATTCTGACTGGTGTGAGGTGATATCTCATTGTGGTTTTGATTTGTATTTCCCTGATGCCGAGTGATGTGGAGCACTTTTTCATGTGTCTGTTGGCCATCT
>PISX010007479.1:0-12368 GCA_004024625.1 Mellivora capensis | reverse complement strand
ATTTGCAAATATCTTCTCCCATTCTGTCAGTTGTCTTTTGGTTTTGTTAACTGTTTCTTTTGCTGTGCAAAAGCTTTTGATCTTGATGAAATCCCAATAGTTCATTTTTGCTCTTGCTTCCCTTGCCTTTGGCGATGTTCCTAGGAAGATGTTGCTGTGGCTGAGGTCGAAGAGGTTGCTGTCTGTGTTCTCCTCAAGGATTTTGATGGATTCCTTTCTCACATTGAGGTCTGAAGGAGAGAATTTTCAAGCAGACTCCCTGCTGAGCATGGACACTCATGTGGGCTTGATCTCATAATGCTGAGATCATGACTCTGAGATCATTACTTGAGCTAAAACCAAGAGTTGGCTGCTTAACTGACTGAACCTCCCAGGCACCCCACCCACTCAACCATTTTTAAATGTGATATCAGTGATATTAAATCTGTCCACACTATCATGCAGCCCTCACCACCATCCATCTCCAGACCTCTTCTCATCTTCTAAAATGGAAACTCTATATCCATCAAACAATAACTCCTTATTCCATTCATACTCCAGCCCCCACCAACCACCATTTTACTTCCCATCTCTATGAATCTGACTACATTGGGTTTCTCAGTATATAAGTGGGATCATACAGTATTTGTCTCTTTGTGTCTGGCTTATTTCACTTGGCCTGTCTGCAGGGTTCATCTGGATTGTAGCATGTGTCAGATTGCATTCCTTCTTAGAGCTAAAAACAATTTTTTTATTTTAATGGTTACAAAACATTCCCTTTCTGTTTTGTATCTTTAGGTGTTTCCCCTTTTTAACAACTCTGCTAATGAAAGTTGGGCTCAGTCTTTAAATGTACCCAAGTTTTCTTGGCCCTAACTTAATAATGGAAGGAAATCTCATTAAAAACATGTCTTTTTGCTTTTATCAAAAATAAATGCATTTTAAGATGCATTTAAGATTTTGTTTTAGAAACAAGGGAAATGTTCAAATGTGTGGCTTTTTTGTTCTCTTTCAGCAATGATTACCACATCATACTGACCAATGTATTCAGTAACCATAAAAGGAGAAAAATGTGCATTTCCTTGATAATATTGAGAATGAATTGGCAAGTGATCTCCGAACTTTGGGATGGGCTGAAAGGTGAAATGGAAGATGTTTTAACCTGCCAAGACATGAGTTCAAGTCCTTAAAACTGTTTCTTTTCCAATAATTGCTAAGAATTTTAATTGTAAAACTGGATAAGGAAGCTTCTGGCATTTATTTTATTTCAGACAGCAGATTATTGATGAGACAAACAGTGAGACATCAGATGAGAAAAACAGACAACAATCTTGGTAGTTTAAAATATAATTTTCAGTATGAATTAGGGCTCTGGTAAAAAGCCTGGGAACTTCAAGGCATACGGATGTCCTCTTTTTCTTGTAGGGAAGGAAAATTTTCATTGGGTTTTATTTTATTGTCCCAGGTAGAAGAAACATTTTTATATTCATTATTCATATACCCTGCCTAGCACAAAAATTATTTAATAAGTTTAGAGAATATTAAAGCATAATTTAATAAACCTGAATATAAATTCTTATCTTTTTAAATATTTTATTTATTTATTTGAGAGAGAGAAACAGAGATAGCGGGAGAGAGCATGAACAGGGAGGAGAGGAAGAAGCAGGCTTCCTACTGAGTGGGGAGCCCAATGTAGGGCTTGATCCAGGACTCAGCAATCTGAGCTGAAGGCCAACACTTAACTGACTGAGCCACCCAGGCATCCCATCTTGTCTTTTATTGTTGAGGCACTGATCTTAACTCTGAAAAGGTGAACAGAAACCTTCATGAACAACATAAACTCTGATGATGGTGAGGAAATAGCTCAGAGCTTCTCAGATGGCAATGGCTTTGTTTTATCTATCTGGGCTGGTAAGTTCAGTCCTTTAATGTAGTTGGGATTTTCTTGGCCCATAAATTGAGTAACCATATGTTGTAGATTTTCTGGAACAGCCCCAATTTAAAATATTCTTTCCTGTTGTTAGACCATGTGTCAGACCATGTGTTCTGATATTTTTATGGAAAATGGGGTCAGCTTACCCGTAATTTTCAATAGTTCCCTAATGGGCCTTTCCTTCCAGGTACCCAGAGGAATCTGTGTCTGGGTTGGGGTATGAGTTCTACCCATTCTCTAAGAGTCAGCTGATGTCTTTGCATCTCTGTGAAGTCCAAACTGCCTTCTGCAACCATTTCCAGAAACTTGCCCTCTTCATTTCCCACACCATTGACAGAATGCCACATCCTATCTAGCATTTGGCTGTACATGGTCTTATGTTGTTGTTATTGTTATATGTGGGTAAGTTTTATCTCCTCAACTACATTGTACAGCCTGGAGGAAAGGAGCATTACCTTGATTTTTCCCACAACCTCCCCACTGCATCACATAGTACTGGGTATACAGCAGCTCCCATTTTAAAATAAGAAAAAAAAGATTCATTGAATTTTTTGTTATTCAGAGAGAGAAACCCCTTTGAAAATGTCTTTACCTGAACCCTACAATGAACCTGTATACATTAGGCTATTAATTAAATCCTCACCACATTCTTGTCAGAATTCAAAAATAGGGGTGCCTGGGTGACTCAGTCAGTTGAGCGTCTACCTTTTGCTCAGGTCATGATCCCAGGGTCCTGGGATCCAGCCCTGCATCATGTTTCCTGCTCAGTGGGGAGCCTGCATCTCCCTCTCCCTCTGGCTTCCCCCCAGCTTATGCTTTCTCTCTCTCCCAAATAAATAAATAAAATCTTAAAAAAAAAAAGAGAATTCAAATGTAGATTTTCGGCACCAGATTCCTATTCTAAGGTATTTGATAATAACTAAGTAAACATATATTTGAGGGAAGAGGGGAGTAGAAACCCAGCCCTTGGGTTCTCATATGTGCTAAGTACAAATGTTAAGTTTTATGAGTTCATTATTTTGTCTAAGACATATTAGACATAGAATTCCATAATTTCGTTTTCAGGCATCCCTTCCTTTTTGTCCCCTCACTATGGAGGCCCATCTCAACCTCTGTAACCAATTGTCTGAGGGGAGTTGCTTGTGAGGGAGACATGAGATGATTGCTACCAAATCCACATCTCTCTCTCTCTCTCTCTCTTGATTGCTCTCGCTCTTTCTTTTTTATTTGAGAGAGTGAGTGAGAAAGAAAGAGCATATGCAGAGGAAGAGGGAGAAGCAGGCTCCTCACTGAGTAAGGAGCCCAACACGGGGCTTGATCCCAGAACCCTGGGATCATGACCTGAGTAGAAGGCAGGTCATCACTGCCTTAACTGACTGAGCCCCCCAGGCTCTCCTCCACATCTCCTGAAGCAGCTTTTTTTTTGCACTCCAGCCAACTACTTGCAAACAGGTGGTGGGTGTAAGATAGAGGTAGGTTGAAGACATGGGAAGTCTGGGGACACTCGGGTAACACCAGGCATCAGGAAACATTTTCAAAATATTCATAGCAGATGAGATGGAATAGGTTGGGTTGGGAACTCCTGTGGCCTGGATTTCAGAGAACGTGTGTTCCAGATCTGTTAGTCCCAAGGTCCTGCGGCATCTCTGTAAGGACTTTCATTGGCTTGCCTCTATCACACCTCCTTCCCAAGACCTGATTCCTGTCAGTATGAACACTCATCTTTTTTCCAAGTAATTGGAATGTTTAAGAGAATTTAATTACCCACATGTATACATATAATGCATTAGATTTATGAGAGTTATTTAAGTACTTGGGGAAGGTTTTTCTCATTAGGTTATAAATGTGCTCTGCAGGCACTTAAAATGTTTAAAATAAAAATTGACTCTGTTAAATTTATAGATGCCATTTAAAATGTTTAAGGGGATGTAATTATCCAAGTTTGTAAATGATATTGTTTAATTTAGTTTCTTTACCAATAGCTAACCAAATATTAATCAAAGAAAAGTGAGAGCATTATTCTTAATTTGCATAACAAGATTACTAATTTAAACTCAAGGAAAACTAGATTTTTAATCCTGTAACTTAAAAAAATGGAATATCAATTTGATATCCCTGTAAGTATAAATAACTTTTTCTATTCCTAAAGATTTCTTTTCTGCCCAAGTTATAAAAAACAAACAAGTAAGTGTCTGATAGTATCAAAAGACAGACCCTACATATGTTTACATGTAGGGATGCTTGGTGACTCAGTTGGTTGATCATCTGCCTTTGGCTCAGGTCATGATCCTAGAGTCCTGAGAGAGAGTCCTGCATCAGGCTCCTTGTTCAGCCGGGAGCCTGCTTCTCCCTCTGCCTGCCGCTCCCCTTGCTTGTGCCCTTCTCTCTCTTTCTCTCTTTGAGACAAATATACACATAAATAAATCTTATTAAAAAAATTTGTTGACATGACTCCTTATTGGCCACAGTCTCTTTGCTTCTTATGGCCCTGAAATGTCTGGAATATAAATGATCCATAAGAGCCTTCTTTAATCTAAGGAAGGGAATTACTTGCACTTTTAAACTTTCCTGTTACATGCAAATTTCCTTCAACTATCAGGCATGTAATATGGAATATGTTTGTATTATGAGATGGAATTTGTTCCCTTGATTTGTAAATGACCTATGTTAACTCAAGCCTCTTACTATACAAGTTACAGAGACTCTTCAGTGCTAGAAAAATATCTCATACCTGGTACCCCTCCTTCTCCCCCACACTTAGCTTCTCTTCTTGGGGCAATGCAAGTGAAATAAAGAATGGGGATGCCAACACAAATGCAAAACCTAACTAATGTCATTGATATTGGGAAAGCTGAAACTGCCCACTGCTCTTTCTTGACTTCTGGACTGTGCACTGCTCATATAAAATCTTAAGTGAATCCACTACCATAGCACAGGCACACCACGCCTGATGAGGTGCCTGGCCAGACTCAAGAGCCTCTTCCCTGAACTTGCTCTATTCTCACCACACTGGTCATGCCTTAGCAGAGAACCTATATCAGGGCCGATCATGATCATCTTACCGTCTAGACAGATATGTCTTTTTTTTTTTTTTTTTTTTTTGCTTTGGAGGCTTCTTGCTATTCCTACTTTTGTTAAGGGAAAAAAGTGCCTCTGATTCTGGATCAGCCCACTGGGAGAGTAACCTGTCACTGCAGACAAAAAAAATACAAAAACAAAAATTACCATATACAAGGATGGTATCAATGTGTATGAAGATTTCCTTTCTATTATAAAACCTCAGTAAAATTCATAAATGAATTGGATATTTGGATGCTAAAGCTAATACAAGGTGCAATTCCACTGCGTCATCTTGGAGTCGAAACTTCTCTGTTTAATCAGCCTCCTTTATCCCTTGGTTGCCTTTATTAAAAGTCTGTTGGGGTGCCTGGGTGGCTCAGTGGGTTAAAGCCTCTGCCTTCAGCTCAGGTCATGATCTCAGGGTTCTGGAATCAAGCCCCGCATTGGGCTCTCTGCTTGGTGGGGAGCCTGCTTCCCCCTGTCTCTCTCTGCCTACTTGTGATCTCTGTCAAATAAATAAATAAAATCTTAAAAAATAAAGTCTATGTTATATGTTTAGAATAAATAGTCCTAATAAGGAGGCCACTATTTGTTCTCCTTCATACACTGGGATTTCAAATAGGAGTTCATTTTATTATTTTTTTTAAGATTTTATTTATTCATTTGATAGAGAGATAGAGAGCACAAGTAGGCAGAGTGGCAGGCAGAGGGAGAGGGAGAAGCAGGCTCTCTGCTGAGCAGGGAGCCCGACGTGGGACTTGATCCCAGGACCCCGGGATCATGATCTGAGCTGAAGGCAGCAGCTTAACCAACTGAGCCACCCAGGTGCCCCAGGAGTTCATTTTTAGAAAGGATGCTTGTTAAGGAAAGTTTGGAAAGCCACTGATTTATATCCTGCTAAAAGCCTCTTACTTTTCCTCTAGATTTCAGTCCTTGCTTTCTTTATCTTTTGTAGCCCAGCACTACCACCACCAACATACTCATTTTCCTGAAGATTTCATATTTCCTCCCTCTTCAATAATCTATAAAGGCTCCTTGTAGAATTCTAACCTAAATTCAGTGTTTCCAGCCTGGCTTTCTAAGGCTTTCTGACCTGACTTTAGCTTATGCAAATATGTTTTTTCTTAGTCACTTGCACAGACTCTTGAGTCTAGAAAAGGTCACAGGGCCCCTGCTTCCTTGCCTGCTGCTCTTGACAGATCTTGTTAATTCTCCTGCACTGGGTCCCCACCCATCTGGAGGTGGCCTGAGGAATGAGGCCCATTTGCCATCAGCTCTTCTCTACACCCCAGTGCATTCTGCATCTTGGTTCACTGCGTCCTTAAATCTGAGACTCTTCCCCTCTCCACTTTACCTGCCCTACTTCCTCACTAATCTTCACAGTGCACAGACCTGTAGACCATTTATTACCTTCCTGAGTTCATGACGTTCTCTTCTGCCCACAGGCTTCTATTTAATTTTGCTTTCTTTGTTCTATGGCCTTCCCACCAGGATCACGAACTTCTCTATTTCTTCACAAGCTTGTGATGACCATGGGCCTCTATCCTTGAAGGGTGGGTGGAATTCTTGGCTGCAATTGCATGCCCTGAATTTAGTCTCAGTCCTGTCCCTCACTGATTCTGCATTTTTACGCAAATCACTTAAACTTTCATAGTCTCATTTTCCCCTCTGTAAAAATGGGAATAATAAAATCTGCTGTGTTTTAGAATACAGTGATCATGGACAGAGCGGTCTGCTGCTGGTTGAGGCAAGCTATGGATGTCACCATGGATGGAGTCACTGGAGTCACCATGGATGAAGAACTGATTACTGAGCTGTTCTGGTTTAGATACCCAATCTTATTAACCCACCCAGAGCCAATGGGTTGTAAGAATATGATTCCTGAGATGATAGCTCACAAGGGACTGGTGGTTCTTTTTGCTTCATTTCTGCATTTTCTTTCTAGATCATTTCTCTAATCCTAAGCACTATTTATCCTTACACACCAGTGACCAACAAATGTCCATGGCAGCCTGGATCTCTCTACTAAGCTTCATTGCCATGAGTCTAAAAGGCCACTTGATATTTCCCCCTGGGAGATCTCACATGCTTCGCAAATGTGGCGTACTCAAACTGTACTCTAGTTCACTCTGTAACATCTACATCCCCACCCAGAGCCACAGCAAATCTATCCCTTGTTTATCCTTCTTCATTTTAGTGAATGGATGGCACCTCTTCAACCCAGTCACTTAGGCTGGTATCTGGGAACTGCCCCTCCCACACATCCAGTCTATCACCGAGGTCTAGTAGTCCTATTCCTAAACGTATCACAACTTTGTCCCCTTCTGTCCACTGCCACCATTCTTGTCCATAATTACCATTACCCCTTGACTGGATTATTGCAAAATTCTCTGGCCTGGTCTTTCCATTTCTACTTTAATTCTCCCTCTGACCCATTCTTTCCATAGCAACCAGAAGGATCTTTTGGACCACAGATGTAATCATATCCCATCTTTTCTTTATATTTTGTACTCAGAATAACTCCATCTCCAAGTGGCTTCTGTGGTCCTTTGTGATCTGGTCTGCTTCCCTTTCCATTTCATTCCTTGGGGTCCTTCTCTCCCTTAAACCCCTTCCAATCTGTATGGGCTCTTCTGATCCTCAAACACA
Organism: Mellivora capensis; assembly: GCA_004024625.1. Lineage (NCBI taxonomy): Eukaryota > Metazoa > Chordata > Mammalia > Carnivora > Mustelidae > Mellivora > Mellivora capensis. The sequence continues at coordinate 4,747 of PISX010007479.1, read as the reverse complement.
CCAAACTCTTTGCTGCCTTCTGCCTGACAGCTTTCTCTTCATTCCATTGGCTGGTTGACTCCTGGTTCCACATAAAGTATCAGAGAAGCCTCTCTTACTCCCTTAGTCTAATGTAGCACTGAGCACAAGATGCTGTTTTGGTTTTATTTGTGTGATTATTTGTTTGTCTGTCTCCCCTCTGGACCATAACATGGGGGCAGGAACTGCTTACCACTCTGTGGTACCAGCCAGATAGTAGGGGCCCAGTAAGTCTTTGATGAATGAGCGCATATTTGTTCACCTTACAGCGATTCCTCTCCAGGATGTTCCTTTTCCTGGTGCCCGCAAAGCTGATCCAAGGAAAAGTACTTGCGTGATAAACATTGACGGAACCAACATATTAGCATGGGGTCAGGAGAATCTTTGTCCCATGAACTTCCCCACTCTCATCTCATATGAGCACCCCTCCTGATTAGATTGTGCTGGATAAACATTACTCATTTCTTCCTCCCCAGCTCTTCAGCTTCTCTGCCCTATTAATAACATTCTTGTGATTATGAGCCACTGGATTGTTTCAGTCATATCACAATACCATCGATTGGGTAATAGAATTACTCTACCACTAATAATAGTAATCACAACCATGAACATTCATATCATACTTTATGATTTTCTAAGTGCTTTTAATGTACATTACCTCCTTTAATCTTAGAGTCTGGGCCTGGAGACACATCTGCAACCTCAGCTGATTTGGATGGATCCCAAGCTTGGTCTGAAGCAACTTCTCTGCTGTCCTTCCATCACCAAAGGAAGGGCTGCTTCAGCGGAGGGCTGATGTGGGGCTTTTTCATTTTGACTTTGGGTAGTTCCATTCAGAGATGGTGAACTTCTCCCCACCACATCCTCAAATTCTGGAGACTTTTACTGTATATGGCCCCCAGTTTACCAACTCTCATTACTCCTAAGGTTGTTAAGACCAATAAATGAGATAATGGTGATAACAAATATTTGTTTGAGTGCTTACAATGTGCTGGATTGTGTCCTAGGTGTTACACACACACACACACACACATACGGATTTGTTCAGTCCTCATGATGGCCCGCTCTTAGAAGCCATATGTAGCATTGTTTTACCCACTTAAAAATGGAGAACTAAGAACCCAAAAGATTAGGTAACTTGTCAGCTTGGTAATACTGGGGAAGCTGGGACACGAACCCAGCTGACTTTCTAGACTCCATCTCAAAGACAGCGTATCTGTGAATGTTTATTCTTTAATCGCATTTGTTCTTTATGTTTACGAACATGATTCTTTAAAACACTTTTCAGGTTTTAAGGAGTGCTCACTGTGTGCCAGGCATGAAACTTAGTGCTGGAACACAGCTGTCTGGTGGGGAAGATGGGTTTGGACAAATGATCACCAGTGTGCTGTGTGTTATGAAGATGAAGGAACACTGTGGGGTGGGAGCATAGAGCAGGGACCGAGACTCATCCGGGGCTCAGAGAAGGCCTCTGTGAGGAGAGGGCATTTTATTTGAAGCCTGGAGGCCAGGCATACGTGGTCTACACAAAAGGGAGGAGGGAGACCACAGCAGGGCAGAGCGAGCCTTCCATGACTCACTAAGGAACTAAGAGAAGTCCTCGTGCACCTGAATTTCTAGAGCAGAGAAACAAGTTGAGTGAGGTGATGCTGGAGAACAGAGGGCCTGGGATTTAGTATTTTATCTAAGGATCTTAAGGATTTGGTGCTTTATTCTATGCGCCTTGGGCAGCTACTGAAAAATCTGAGGCATTCTGCTGAGCTGCAGGGAAGAGAAGGCAGAGGTCAGTTGGGAGGTTGCTGCAGTCCTGCAGGAGAGGGAGGCTGCCTGGATGAGAAAGGGTGGGGGCAGCCAGGATCCAGGGAAGCAGATGTGGCCAAAACAGGTCTAGGAGGTAGAGTGAGCCAAACCAAGTGAGCCAAACTCAGTTAGGAGACTAACTGAATGTGGAGGATGAGGGGAAAGGATGAGTCAAGGTCTCTGACTTGAGCAAGGTTTGATCATGGGAATAGAAATGGACAACAGAAACAGAAGCAGATTTGGGTGCAGGGATTGACAGAGTGATGGACTGAATTTCGGGGGTGTTGACACATTGGTGGAGGCTTCTAGCAGGTACTTGGCTTGTATGGGTCAGGAGGGAGGAACTGGGCTACAGAATTTCTTTGACCCTAAAATGGACATTGTTCATATTTACTACTTCCAAAATTTGAATTGGCTTAAAAACAGTTTGTTTATTAAAAACAGTGTTTTAACAGTGAACTATAATTGGTGGTGTCTTAAAATAGACAATAGTCTATAAAATAAGAATATTTTATAAAAACATAACTAATCTGTGTTTAGTGGTGTTTTGAGATATCAGGGAAGGAAAGCCTTTAAAACACTCTGACTGTGCCTGGGTGGCTCAGTCAGTTAAGTGTCTGCCTTCTGCTCAGGTCATGATCCCAGGGTCCTGGGATTGAGCCCCACAACAGGCTCCCTTCTCAGTGAGGAGCCTGCTTCCCCCTCTTTCTCTGCAGTTCCTTCTGCTTATGCTCTCTCTCTGTGTCAAATAAATAAGTAAAATCTTTTGTTTGTTTGTTTGTTTTTGTTTTTTATTTGACACATAGAGAGAAATCACAAGTAGGCAGAGAGGCAGGTGGAGAGAGAGGGGGAAGAAGTCTCCCTGCCAAGCAGAGAGCCCAATGCAGAGCTCGATCCCAGGACGCTGAGATGATGACGTGAGCCAGAGGCAGAGGCCTGATGCACTGAGCCACCCAGGTGCCCCTACATAAATAAAATCTTAAAAAAAAAAACAACACAGGGGAGGAGTCAAGATGGCGGAGAAGTAGCAGCTGAGACTACATCAGGTGGCAGGAGATCAGCTAGATAGCTTATCAAACCATTGAGAACATCTACAAATCCAACGGGATATCGAAGAGAGGAAGAACAGCAATTCTGGAAACAGAAAATCGGCCACTTTCTGGAAGGTAGGAACGGTAGAGAAGTGAATCGAAAGCGACCAGAGGATAGACCGCGGGGGAAGGGCTGGCTCTCGGCAAGCGGCGGAGCAACGGAGCACTAAATCGGGACTTTTAAAAGTCTGCTCCACCGAGGGACATCGCTCCAGAGGCTAAACCGGGGTGAAGCCCACGTGGGGTCAGCATGGCCCCAGGTCCCGCAGGGTCACAGAAGGATCGGGGGTGTCTGAGTGTCGCAGAGCTCGCAGGTATTGGAGCGGGGAAGCCGGCTACAGAGACAGAGCCGAGGAGTGAGCTCCCAGCTCGGGGGAAAAAGTATTTTATTTGCCCCTTCATATACTCTTATATGGACAAAATGACAGGCGGAAAAACTCACCACAAAAAAAAGAACAAGAGGCAGTACCGAAGGATAGGGACCTAATCAATACAGACATTGGTAATATGTCAGATCTAGAGTTCAGAATGACAATTCTCAAGGTTCTAGCCGGGCTCGAAAAAGGCATGGAAGATATTAGAGAAACCCTCTCTGGAGATATAAAAGCCCTTTCTGGAGAAATAAAAGGACTAAAACCTAACCAAGTTGAAAATTTAAAAAGCTATTAATGAGGTGCAATTTAAAAATGGAGGCTCTTACTGCTAGGATAAATGAGGCAGAAGAAAGAATTAGTGATATAGAAGACCAAATGACAGAGAATAAAGAAGCTGAGCCAAAGAGGGACAAACAGTTACTGGATCATGAGGGGAGAATTCGAGAGATAAGTGACACCATAAGACGAAACAACATTAGAATAATTGGCATTCCAGAAGAAGAAGAAAGAGAGAGGGGAGCAGAAGGTATATTGGAAAGAATTATTGTAGAGGATGTCCCTAATATGGCAAAGGGAACAAGCATCAAAATCCAGGAGGTGCAGGGAACCCTCCTCAAACTTTACAAGAATAGGTCCACACCCCGTCACCTAATAGTAAAATTTACAAGTCTTAGCGACAAAGAGAAAATCCTGAAAGCAGCCCGGGAAAAGAAGTCTGTAACATACAATGGTAAAAATATTAGATTGGCAGCAGACTTATCCACAGAGAACTGGCAGGCCAGAAAGACCTGGCATGATGTATTCAGAGTACTGAATGAGAAAAACATGCAGCCAAGAATACTATATCCAGCTAGGCTATCATTGAAAATAGAAGGAGAGATAAAAAGCTTCCAGGACAAACAAAAACTGAAAGAATTTGCAAACACCAAACCAGCTCTACAGGAAATATTGAAAGGGGTCCTCTAAGCAAGGAGAGAGCCTAAAAGTAGTAGATCAGAAAGGAACAGAGACAATATACAGTAACAGTCACCTTACAGGCAATACAATAGCACTAAATTCATATCTCTCAATAGTTACCCTGAATGGGCTAAATGCCCCCAATCAAAAGACACAGGGTATCAGAATGGATAAAAAAAACAAAACCCATCAATATGTTGCGTACAAGAAACTCATTTTAGATCCAAAGACATCTCCAGATTTAAAGTGAGGGTGGGGGGAACAATTTACCATGCTAATGGACATCAGAAGAAAGCTGGGGTGGTAATCCTTATAACAGATCAATTAGACTTTAAGCCAATGACTATAATAAGAGATGAGGAAGGAATATCATACTCAAAGGGTCTGTCCAACAAGAAGATCTAACAATTTTAAATATCTCTGCCCCTAACGTGGGAACAGCCAACTATATAAACCAATTAATAACAAAATCAAAGAAACACATCAACAATAATACAATAATAGTAG
>PISX010007478.1:0-88724 GCA_004024625.1 Mellivora capensis | reverse complement strand
AAAGAAACAAGATGGGATTGGGAGGGAGACAAACCATAAGTGACTCTTAATCTCACAAAACAAACTGAGGGTTGCTGGGGGGAGGGGGATCGGGAGAGGGGGGTGGGGTAATGGACATTGGGGAGGGTATGTGCTATGGTTAGTGCTGTGAAGTGTGTAAACCTGGCGATTCACAGACATGTACCCCTGGGGATAAAAAATTGTTTATAAAAAAATAAAAATTTAAGAAAAAGAAAAAAGAGAGGATCAGACAATTCTTTGAAGATGTGAGTTAAGGATTTAGTAGGCAGCTACACATAAGAAAAGAACACCTACATGGAGAGAAAACCTACAGAGAAGAAAAGTCCTCAACACTGTTTTGTTAAAAAATCTACTGACAAGCAAATATAAACAGCAAAAGAGTTGAATAATACTTGTTAAGAGTTGAGTGTAGCAGTTGCCCTAATGTACTGAGCAGAAGCTTTGGTGTTGGAAAGGCCTGGGTGGCAACATTGGCAGTATTTGTCATCTAAAAACAAATATTTTGTAAAGCCTAGATGAAGTAATAAAGACAGAGTAGGGCATAGTTGCCAGAAGCTAGGAGTAGGGCAAAGAAATCCCGGGGGTGATAAATGTCCTAGGTCTTAAATATAGGTGGTGGTTATACACTGGGTGCTCCTGTCAAAATTCATAGAACTGTATGCCTAAAAACAGTTAATTTTGCTGTATTTCTTTTTATATCTGAACATCACTGGGGGGCCCAACCCATAAGCTGCAAGCTCTAAAGAGAAGCAGGGAAATAGCATCTGAGATGCTCTCTGCATGCCCTTTAGGCACTACCCTTAATTTCTCTCTATGCCCCCGGCCCCTGACTCTCTTCTCTAAGCTATTTAGGTATTCTTCAATTATCTGTGTTGCCACAGAGTTACTGTATGCCAATGGACAGATGGTCCTCAAAGGAACCATGTCTTAGGATGCAGTTAGGAAATAATGTAATTTACAGAATAAAATGTAATACAGTTTTGGGGTGATATATGTCAGCTTCTAAACAGAATTTTTTTTAAGATTTTATTTATTTATTTTGCAGTGATCACAAGTAAGCGGAGAGAGAGAGAGTAAGGGAAGCAGGCTCCCCGCTGAGCAGAGAACCCAAAGCGGGGCTCGATCCCAGAATCCTGGGATCATGACCTGAGCCGAAGGCAGAGGCTTTAACCCACTGAGCCACCCAGGTGCCCCTAAACAGAATTCTTGATACTGTGTTGATATCTAGAATCATGGTGAGTACATAGTGAGTACATAGTGTTTTAGACATCTTACTAGACAGTTTACATACATCTGTACCCCCCACCCAACTCTTGAGTCCTTAATCCTCCAGTGTCCCTTGGTTTTGCCCCAGACCATGCAATCTGTGCTATGCAGAATTTTATTGCTGTAAAGAGGTCCAGTTAGAGAGAGACAGGCTCTTTGATGGAGATTTTGAGCATTTGTAATCCTTAATTTTAGATCTGGAGCTTCCTTGTTGAAGAGTTGAAGTTCTGCTGTAAAAATATTTTTAGTTTCTAAGACTGCTAATATAGTCAATATTGTAAAAGGATAAATATTTTGCTTGAAAATATTTTAATTACTTCTTCCAAGAGACAATAGAGCCACATATATAATAAATATAACATATGAATGAAAATAGCTTTCTGTCTCAGTGTAGCTGTACCATTATATAAGATTGCCTTAAGCCAGTATTGCTTTCTTGCTTGCTATTACAATAGCTTTTTAGCTCTCCTTGCTGCTTCCATTGTCCTTTTCCTCATAATGGAATGAGCTTTTTTTTTTTTGCTTTTTTATTTAGCACAATAGTCAGAGTCTACTTTTAAAATCTTAAATATGATTTTACTACATCCCTGCTTAAAATTCTTCACTGGTATCCTGCTGTTCTTGGAATATGATTCTCTAACTTTTGTCTTTGCTATAAAGACTTAGAATGATGTCATTTAGGTCTACCTCTTCAACCATGGCCTCAAGCATTGTCCAAGGGTCTTGGGCTGTGTGTGTGTGTGTGTGTGTGCACGTGCGCGTGCACGTGCACGCACGCGCGTGTTTATATACATATATCTGTGTGTGTATATAATTTCTAAGTGTATGTTAATTATATATTAAGTTACATATCATATAACAGTGACAAATAATCCTTGACTAATTTTTAATTGTTAATGTCATGGGTTTTACCCAAATTAGTAGGATATGTTCCTTTTCTTCAAGATATTTAGAATCTAAAAGAAGAAATGCAACTAACTATGATGCAAAGCAGAAAAGAAAGGACTAGGAAGGATAGTTTAGGGGCTAATTTTGATGAAATAAGTGGGACAGCTTAAAGGAAGTTTGTTTCTTATTTAACTTCTGCACCATATTGTTCTATAAATGATGTAAGGTAAAATTCATGAGTAGAGAAAATACAACAAGATAACATAAATTAAACTTGGGGTAAATGGGTAATAAAGAATATGGACTTGGGGATGCCTGGGTGGCTCAGTGGGTTAAAGCCTCTGCCTTCAGCTCAGGTCATGATCCCAGGGTCCTGGGCTTGAGCCCCGCATCGGGCTCTCTGCTCAGCAGGGAGCCTGCTTCCCTCTCTCTCTCTGCCTGCCTCTCTGCCTACTTGTGATCTCTATCTGATTAATTAAAAAAATCTTAAAAAAAAAGAATATGGACTAGAAATATAAAACAAAGCCAGAAATAATATGAAAACATGTATATTAATAACTACCATATCCTCCATGAGAGGGTCACAAATTGGCTTTAAATTTTCTAGTAGCAGACTTATAAAGGGGGAATTGATTATTTATGTGCTTTCTAGTGTCCACAAGATACAGAGGATCCCTGTTGCTCTTTAGAAGCGTCACTCCATTTATAATAATAAATTAGAAGAATTGACTCTGGAAGTTTACCACAAAGAGGAAATTGTGATATGATATGTTCTACATCCTTGAAAATACCTTCACAGTTTGTCAGAGAGCCATTGAAATGGTGAATGTGACAGGGTTATTTTAGAACAATATAGGCTGCTAATTTTGTATGTCAATTATACCTCAATTTAAAAAAAAAGAGCAATAAGGCTGATGGTGACATGTCACAGATAGTTCTGCAGAAGGTTAGTATAATTCGGCTTAGTTCTTCCCAGCTGATCTAGCTTAATCTAACAGTTGATTTTAGGAAAAGCTGGAAGAATATGAGGATTGTTTATGAAAGTGGAATTTCAGTTAAGCCTGCAAATTCGAAGTAGAAACTTTATAAAAATAGATTGGGAGAATAATATGAACAAAGAGGAAGAAAAACGATTCTGTAATTGGGGGAAGGTAAATAGTTCAGTGTGGTGAAAGCAGTGGTTCTCAGCCCAGCCTGTACGTTAGAATCACCTGGAAAGCTCACTCCTAGAGATGCTGATTTCATCAGTCTGGGCTGGATTCTGGGCATAATTTTTGAAGGCTCCCCAGGTGATGCTAAAGCACAGCTGGAAGTGGGAAAACTGAGCTATACCTTGTTCCTTAAATGTGGATCGTGGACTGGCACGGGCTGCCTGGTCTGGCATTGTAGGTTATGAGCCGTGAAAAGTAAGTTGGGCCAGGTGTGGAAGGTCTTGAATATTGTTCCTAGGAAATTAGCTCCTTGAGGCTCCTCAAGGGCAGGGACAGGCCATTTCACCTAGTACCACAGCCTAACAGTTTTGTTAATTGCTTTTTATAAGTTAATAATGTTTGTCCCTTAGTATTGGAAGCTTGTCTCAACATTTTACAACTCGATTTTTTAGTAACAGCCATTTTCCCAATTTTTGTAGGTATGGCAAATTATCTTTTTTTTTTTTAAGGATTTTTTTATTTATTTGACAGACAGAGAGCACGAGTAGGCAGAGAGGCAGGCAGAGGCGGGGTAAGCAGACTCCCCACCGAAGCAGAGAGCCCGATTCGGGACCTGATCCCAGGACTCCAAGATCATGACCTGAGCCGAAGGCAGCAGCTTAACCCACTGAACCACCCAGGCGCCCGCAAATTGTCTTTTTAAAATGCACTTTCCCCTCCATTGTCACTTTCACGGGAACTGTGTTATACTCCATGCTACTCTTTGGTCTCGCTGTCTGTTTCCTTTCCCTCCAGCCATGCAAATCCCCTTGTGTGATTCTATCAAGATTTTAGTCAGCGACTTTAGGGCACAGGTGATGAAATTACAAAATATTTCAGGTAAAACAATCACAGGATTTTCTTGAGTTCTTTTAACCATATTTTGAAAAGAAATATGATGTCTAATAATAAATCACCTAGACACAGCCAGAGCGCTCTCGGCAATTTTAGTGAAATTTGTGTCTCCTGAGTTTACTAATGAAAATGAATGGGACAACTTCTCTGTTCCCACAAACTCTCCAAAACCTTTGCTACTTCTCAATAGGCAGCAGCTGTAATTGAATAGAACACGGAGATTGATGTTGGGATTAAAGGTTATGAGCTATGAAGACAGCTGAAAACTTAGATCCAGAAGGTCTATGAAAGGCAGGCTATTGAAATGGAATTTTGTGGGCTTTTTTGTTTGTTGCTTTTGTTTATTGTGTGTCCAAGGCTAATTATACTAATTAGATCAGAAGGCATGAATGGAAATTAAAGAAAAAGCCATTCAGAAAAAATATAATAAAGCATCAGGAATTGCTTTGTTAGTTGATGACTCAGGAGAAAGAATTGAAGAATGGTTTCATCCTTCACCAAACCCTGGAAATGTATTGTGTGGAAATGGAATTTTTCTGAGCAGAGGTCGTATTCTGTGCTCATGCCGTTAGATTATCTTGGTCATTGAATTTGAGGACTCAATATGAAGCAAAGTGAGCTTATATAAAAATAAAATGTAGTATATAAAGGATCAGAAAATCCATAAAATAAAATCAGAATCATCTCTGAGTTGAGAATTTGTTGAAAATTTTTATGAGATGTCAGTAGTCCTATGAAAGTAAAAAACATATTTGTTAAAGCACCTCCAAAAGCAATAATAAGATCATCTAGTTGCATAACAACTGCTTGTGTATTTTGAGAATCATTCTGTTATGGGCAAAGAAGGATCTTCATACCACTGTCATACAAGGGTACTTTAGTCCAGGAAATGGCACAGCAAAAAAAAAAAAAAAAAAAAGTATTGAAGAGGTAAATTGCATGTCAGATTTACTGGCTACTTTTGGGTGGAACGCATTTATTTATTCAGAGCCACCTGGCTGGCTCAGTCAGGGCAGCATGTAACTCTTGATCTCAGCGTTGTGGGTTCAAGCCCCACGTTAGATGTAGAGCTTACTTAAAAATAAAAAAAAATTATTTATTTAGTAAGTATTTGTTTACTACCTCCTATGCCCAGAGTTGTGTTAGATAACTGGTTGGAGAACATGGTGCTACAATTTGTAAATACAAGAAGTCATGAGAACCAGAGAATCCTTATCAGGTACTTAGATTAAGGAAGTCTTTGGAAGAAAGTGATTAAAAATTTAGAATATGGTCAAATGGTTGAGTAGGCATTATAATACATGACTTATTCAGAGGTTGCATTTGAAAGGCCACACTGACTGAAATAGAGAAAACAAAGAGGAGATATAAAGAAACTTCTGTTTAACCTTAACATGATTTCTAAAATTAGCAAAGAACATACCACTAGATTAAAACATACAATCCATCAAAGTGCAGTATACTACCAATGATATGTTTGGTTTTTCAATATGTTTTGAAGAAACTGACTGATGTGTGAGGCAGACTGTAACTTGCCCTAAAAATTGCAAGTTAGCAACAGTCTGGTCTGAGAGAAGGAAAATTCATATATTCTTGGACAATTACATGTATTAATATATATTATCATGAATTTAGTGATTTTTACTGAGAATCACAAGTCAACAGTAATAAATATTTATTGAGTGTCTAGTATCTGTTAGCATAGTTCCTAGTACTTGGGATACCTCAATAAAAACAGCTGCCTTCAGGGCTCCTGGGTGGCTTGGCTGGTTAAGTGCTGGGTTCCCAACTCTTGGTTTAGGCTCAGGTCATGATCTCAGGGTCATGGGAATCGAGCCCACCCACCCCCCAAGCTCTGAACACTCAGCAGGAATCAGCAGAGAATCTGCTTGAGATTCTCTCTCTCTCCTTCTGTCCCTTCCCTCACTCTGTCTCTCTTTCAAATAAATAAATAAAATAAAATAAAAAAACAACAAAAAACATTGCTTCATGGAACTTACATTCTAACAAGGTAAATTTATTTCCAGTCAATAAAAATAAATACTACAGATAAGTAAATTATATCTAGCTAGGCAATAGATGATATGGGAGAAGAGAAAATTAGAACATGGTAAGAGAAATCTAGAATTTAGGATGAGTTATAATTTTAAATAGAATGGTCAGGTTGAGTTTCATTGAGATGGTGATATTTGAGTACAAATGTGAAGGAAGTGAAAGAATTTGCCAAGTGGATACTGGGGAAAGGGAGTTGTAGTCAGTGGGAAGAGCCAGTGCCAAGTCTTAAAGGGAAGACGGTGCTGATCATTGAGAGGCAAGAATAGTACATTTAGATAGATAATGGAGGATTCTGTGGGGCTTTGTGTGGACTTTGACTTCTATTCTGAGTTAAATAGAATATCCGATTTAGATGTTAACTGGATTTACTGAGGTTATTTGAGGAGGGACAAAGGAAAAAGAAGGGCACACATTTCATAATCTCTACAAGTACGGATATTCCAAGACTCACAAGAAGAAACCATTTATGTTTCTGAGGACTGTACTTTAGAAGAACCAGTTGACTTGGTTGTCATGACTAGTTTATATCTGAAGTTGAATTGCATCTGAAATATGTAGTGACTTAGATTGAATGACTTAATTCTACCATGACCCAGCTGTGTGTTTTTCATCATGATAGGAGGGACTAAAACTAGTTGATTTGGCCTGAAAATTCATTTTGATTTGAAAAAGGATTTGAGATGCTAAGTAGACTAACACAACTATCAGCCATGTGTCTCTAAAATACAAACCAAAAAGCCACATATGTCTGATAATATATACACATTTTTTAATAATAAAATGATGTAACTTAGAGGTGAAGGAAGCCTGAGATCATTTTGTGTCATTTACCTCTTGGTGGTTTGTGGTATTAGTACCCCACTTTGGGTCCTGGGGATTAGGAAAGTGGGAGAGGAGTCTAAATGAAAAGCTTGTTGTTATTTTGTTGTCATACAGCTTTGTTATTTACTTGGTTATAAAATCCTTGTTATAAGAAAGTCTTTATTTCCAGAAATAAAAAAGAGAGAAAAGCTTTTTATTAATTCCACCCTTCCCCTATGACAATTTGCATTAGTCACCTTTCCTTGTAATGGAAATTCCCCATTCATGTCACATGAGGGCTGGTGGGCTCTGCATTTCTCATTTCAGGTTCAGACTGAAGAAGTCCCTATTTTCACTGAGGGAGGAAGGAGGACAGAGAGAGGGTGAAGAAAGAAACTGAGGGAGCATTGAGTATACAATTACATTTAGAGCAAATAGGAACAATTATCCAGTTTACAACATCATCATTTAATATGTCTTCAAAAAATATAATCGTACATTTCTTATTATGCTTTTGCTATTTAACAGTATAACTTGGGAATATGTACAAATTGAAATATCTTATTTTTCCATGTTTCTTAAAAAACTCAGATTTTTTCAAATCAATAAGAAAATTGATTTCACTACCTCTTAATATTAGCCTGGATATATTTACTCTTACATATATCTTGAGGGTCTATTTGAAGAGGGAATAGATCCTCCTGTAGATCTGGCTTACTCTTCCTCTCTGTCTCTCTGTCTCTCTCTCTCTCTCTCTCACACACACACACACACACACAAATATACTCATATACACTATTACATCCCCCACAGTATAATTCAGATCGTCTAAACTTTCATACTCACTCACCATAGCGCAAGATTAAAAATATCAGCCAGGTAAGTCTCTTCTCAAGTATCTTTCCTGGCTTTCACCTTTATTGATACACTGCGCAGATAAGTTTCATGCTTAAGTTCTTTTGAAGTACTGTGCAGCTGCTAGATCAAAAATCACTCTAGGGAGGGTCACTATGTAATTTATCATCCAAGCTGAGACTTTTTTTAGCATAAAGAGGGGACAGTATTAATTATCAATGCTTAAAGTGGGCTGAGCAAACCAAGTGATTCAGGTGCTTTTTGCTTCTAGAGGATATTTTCAGATGGCAGTCTATTCTTCTGTCCCAAATTTCTTCCTTACTTTCCTCCATAGTATTTTGTTACCTATAAAAATAATGAAAAAAATAGTTCTCTTGATTTTGTTAAATGGCTCTCAAAATACATAAATGATGCAATCATGAAGATCTATCAGTCAACTCTTTCATATTTCATTTCTGCAGAATTGATCTACTCTGACCTATTCCATGTTGTATCTTTTGATTCAGTTTAGTATCTATACCTCATTACACACCTGAATAGCTATTTAATCTTGCACAAACACCCATATGGTGAGGTTTGAAACCTGGCACAAGAGATAAAGGCAAGTAATTACTATCCACACTTAACATTTTATCTTCTTGCCATTTAAAAGCTTTTTATAGAAGTACTGATAGTCTGGGTGATTAAATGGCTAGGTTCTTCATTCTTCTGATGTATTTTTATGGCCTGGGCTCCACAAAAATTTAGGTTTTAAAAAGTTATAGTTGTAATCTTATCTAAAACCTGAAGATAGTTTATCATACCTGCAAAAAATGCACTCACATGAAATGAAAAATAGGAAGTCACATTGTAGACTGAGCACTTTATTTTATTAAATATAGACTTTTCTCACAAAATGGATATGCTGTGATGAAATGTAACTATTAAAAACGTAGCCAATGATGCCACAATAATGTCCCTTACTCTCTTCCTTTAATAAAATTATTATACTAAAGTATGCTTAAAATATCTTTTTTAATAATCATTTTGGAACACCATTTAATGCATATTGGAAGTTCAACATCAGAGTGGAAAGTATATTATTTTAGAGGTAAGATATCATGTCACAATCCTGATTCTGACATAGATTAGCTCCATGCTTTTGAAAATACAAATATAAAAATAATCACTTTTCTGAACATCTCCTGCTTGCCTCTTTGCATATGCTATTAATCCTCAAAATAGTCACATCAGATAGGGATTAATCTTAATGGAAGGGATTTGGTTACTGACAAGATGTCCCACTCACATGCACTTTCCCCTTTTCCCACCTCAATCCTAAAATGCTCTGGAAACCAGAGGGAGAAGATTGCTATGTCAAAGTTTGTACAATTATGGAAACCCCATGGCCAAAAAAAGTCCTTTTGCCTCTTGGTAACTGTCAGCTCCAAATGGAGGGGACCCAGCATCACAGACACTGGAGGAAGGTTTCCAGGATCACTGTCTGCCCTGTTGTTACTGTAGAACAGGAAAACAGTAGCAAGCTCAGTAGTGTTGGGCAACTTAGCCTCAGGGCTGTGCTGGGAACCAGGTGGCATGGGGAATGGAAAGAGGCACAGGCTTGATGGGCTGCCACCTTAACTTTCTCTACAACCCATTAAATTCCTCCCTCTTTCTCCCAGCCCTCCATACCTAGAGGACTGGGAGATTACATCTATGAGCAGCCTCTTGAAGAAGAGCAGAGCTAACCTAGGTGATGCGCTTTTCACATTGGGTTATGCACGCTACTTGTGAGAGAGACAGAGAATCCGAAGCAGACTCCATGCTGCGTGCAGAGCCTACATGGGGCTCTATCTCATGATGCTGGGATCATGACCTGAGCCAAAATCAAAAGTTTAATAACTAACTGAGCCATCCAGGCACCCCTATACTGATAGAAATTTTTAGAATATTGGATTGCAAGTTGCAGAAAAATATTGGAAATATTTGTTGTTTCTTTAAAAATGAGATTGCATAAATGTATACATATAAGCACCTATATGTACACATATAATGGTATAAGCATAATGAAGAATAGAAGGTATATTCCACATTCCTAATTCTCAAGGCCTCAGGAAAGAAGGTGTGATAAGCTTGTGTATATTCCTTTAGAAACTTCTGTGTTTGTTGTCTTGTTTGAACTGTGTATATATTACTATAGAATTGGGAAAACATAAAAAAATTAAAATTCCCTTTTATTTCCTGCAACAGCTTTATTGAGGTATAATTCACATATAGTACAATATAATTCATCCATTTTACGTGCACAGTTCAATGAGTTTTAGCATATTCTGAGATGTGCAACCACTACCACAATCAATTTTAGAATATTTTCATCACCCCAAAAAGAAATTCTGCATGCTTTGGTCATCATCTACCTATCTCCTCATTCCTTCCAGCCCTAGGCAACCACTAATTTACTTTCTGTCTTTGCAGATTTGCCTATTCTGTACATTTCACAAAAGTGGAATCATATAGTATGTCTCTTTTTGTGACTGCCTCCTCTCACTTAGCATTACATTTTCAATGTTCATTCCTGTTGCAGCTTACAGTGATAATTTATTCCTTTTCATGGCCAAATCATATTCCATCCTGTAGATATATCACCATTTTTTGTTTTTAGATTTTACTCATTTATTTGACACAGAGTGGGAGAGAGAGCACAGGCAGGGGGAGAGGGAGAGGAAGAAGCAGTCTCTGCACTCAGCAGGGAGCCCGATGCAGGACTCGATTCTGGGACCTTGGGATCATGCCCTGAGCTGGAGGCAAATGCTTGACCAACTGAGTCATCCAGGCACCTCTATCACCATGCTTTTTTAATCCACTAATCAGTTGAGAGATGTTGGGTTGTTTTCAGGTTTCCAGGTTTGGGTTATGATGAATAATGCTGCTATGAGCATTTGCGTGCAAGTGTTTGTGTGGACATAAGTTTTTATTTCTCTTGGGTAGATCCTAGGAGTGCAGTTGCTGAGTCAGATAGTAACTGTACTTAACCATTTGAGAAAACGCTAGACTATTTTCTAGTGCCTACACTTTTACATGCCTACCTGCAATGTATGAAAACTCAAAATTTTCTACATTCTCTCCTATACTTGTTATTATTGTATTTTTTATTATAAATGTCTTAGTGGGTAAAGTGGTATATCATTGCAGTTTTGATTTGCATCACAAATATCTGATACCTGATAATTAATACCTGATAACTAATGATCCCATTTCAATTTTAATCAAACTTGGACATAGTATTCAGTATTATGAAAACTGCATCCATTTTTGAGATGAAATTTTTTAATATTTGAGATATGGTGTTTTAGATGGTCATCCATATCCCCTACTGGTAAGCATTCATTGTTTACCACTGGGGTTACTGAAGTAAAAAAGTGTGAGCCATGTTAAGTATATAAATGTAATGGTAGCGTGTTACATAAGGTTCCACCCAGATATTTTTTCCTACTCCAACGTATTTATTTTCCTCTTTGTGTTAAAGAAATTCTTTGCTCAGGTCCTTTCTCCAAATTGGAATGCCCTTACCCACATTTCCATATCCGTAGTTCATGGATATCCTTGAAGTAGGCTGTGAAGACCAAAGCAAATCCTAACACTTGCTGGGCTCTGACCTGCGTTCTGCATCCCCCCACCCCCACCAAATCCGATAAGAATTTACCTCTGCTTCTCTAAATGGCACATAATCACTTTTTATCTTAAATTACAGTTTGGTTTTGTGTGTCTTTTGTGTTTCTGATTATGCTTAATTTCCCACTGGAGAGTTTGACTTTTGGAGCTTGAAGGCAGGGAGATCTCACATTTTTGTGTGCTTGTTTTCATTTTTATGTCCCCACAGCACATAGCTATATAAGTATATAATACTAGGTAAACAGACAACTGAAATGTAAAGTGTTCTATTTTCAGTTTTCTGATAAATGTCATTTATGGCAATGGATAGTCTTAATATAGACATCAAAATACTTGACGATGTGGTGAAATTTTCCTCAAAATGACCTGTGCAAGGTATTCAGACTTTTATATCAACACTGATGTTTTTATTCATTGGAAACTTAAAATTTATGTATGTAGCTTTAATAAATACCAACACTAAGACAAGTGTAAGAGGATGTTTTTATCTGCTCCTGACACTGGCAAGAAGCAGATAGGAACTTATTTACGTGGTATATCCAGGATATCCTTACTATTTGTGTTATTCCTATAAGGAAAAGGCCACTGGGTCATCTGAAGTTACTTCTCTTTTCTCCTTCAGTGGCAACCAGGTTCATCCATCATGCTAAAGCTGCTTTGCACATCCCATCTGTGAACTCCTAGACCTGAAGAACGCAGCTTTATGTTTCTTCCTTTCTCAACAAACATTACTCTTCTTGTATTGTCCATTTTTCCTTTCTCTCTGCATTTAGTGTTGCTTGATGGAAGCCCACACAGCTTTCCCTGCCTCAGGTCGTGCAGTCTAGGTGCGTTCATCCGGATTAGCTGAGGCATTACTGATGTTGACATTTTCCTCATACTTAAGAGTGTACAATGATCTAAACATGTCCTTTGTTGAGGACCCCATGTCCATGCTACAGACTCAGAACACATTTTTTATAGTCATGCTCTTCTAGGATACTTTTTTTTGTTAAGATTTTATTTATTTATTTTACACATAGAGAAATCACAAGTAGGCAAAGAGGCAGGCAGAGAGAGATGGGGGAAGCAGGCTGAAGGCAGAGGGTCAACCCACTGAACCACCCAGGAGCCCTCTTCTAGGATACTTTATGCTTTCCTTGACATGTCCTTTTATTGTCTGAAGTGATTTATTTATTAGCTTCAGTTTCATAGTTTCTCAGTGGAAAATTCACTTTAGACTCCATGTTTTAAGGAAAGCAAGAGTGTCTTGGCCACTGAAATGGGAACTGCCATGTCTCAGAAAAAATTTCTCCAGCACAACTAATCTCACTTGGATTTATTCCCACACTGATAATACAGGATTTCTCTCTATCATTATTGTTTGGAGTCATCCTAACTAAAATTTGGATCTAACTTTAATAATTAATTACATTTTAGTTACTGAATCTTACAGTTCAGGAAAGTAATTCTATCTCCTCAGTCAAAAATTATTTTCAGGTCTTTCAGCACCATTATCAGATTTATTTCCTTTCCCATTTCCCTGTTGTTGGCCCTTTTCCTACTGAAAACTTCATTGTCTTGTCTCACTTTTTTTGAGGGTAATTTAAATTTTCTATTAATTTTACTGAGACTAATTCATCTTGGGGCTTCTGGGCTTTTTGTCTGCCAGATCTTGTTTTGCATGTTCTTTTGCAGTCTTCACGAATTTACCTAAATGTGAGCTCTTCTATCATCCTTCTTTCTATCATAAACATCAAATGAGAGTAGACACATTCATCTGCTCTTACATAAAAGCCAGGGAATTTTGCTGTAACTTGTTTAGCACTTTCAAAAATAATTTTTCATTTCTATGTCACACCTCAAAACTTTCACGAGCTCCTTGCACTGGTAAATGGAAACTACGTATTTTTTCCTTATTCCTCTTTTATCACTTTCTTAGTTATAATCACTGGTGCTTGAAAGTGGTATTTCTCCTGGCTTAATAAACAGTGTCTCCTGGGTTAATATATGCAGTGGCAGTAGGAGGATTGACTTTCCTTCATCTTCTACTCCCAAAGCGTATTTTGCACCCATTTTACAATAGTCTTCAAGAGGATCCTTTTGCTTTTTGATTCTTCTGGTTATTTCTTTGACTTTTCCAAACCTACATCACTGAACCTGACAGATTAGCATTTATTGTTTTCATTTCACTTGGCCAACTCCTGTTAAGCATCAGCCCTTCAGGATACCCTTAAGAGAAAGTGAAAATATCTCTCCTTCCTTACTCTGTCACAAAGGAGTGTTTACTTCCTGGTGGTTCTTAGAGTTGCTGGATCTGGCAAATAAACACAAAGGATGCTCAGTTAAATTTGATTTTTTGGATAATCATAGAATATTCAGAACATACTATACTAAAAAGTTGTCATTTATCTGAAATTCATATTTAACTGAGAATCTAATATTTAATCTGGCAACCCTGCACTTTCACCTTTTTTTCTATGATGTGAGTTCCAAAATGTGGACATCAAAATAATGTCCTTGGGTTTTGATTGTTCTGATCTGTGTAGTTTCTGCTCAGATAATCTAAAGGTGATTTAGCATTGAAGATTCTGATTGTATATCAGTTTCTAAGGGCTGTTATAACAAAGAAACACAAACTGAGTGGTTTAAAACAACAGAAATGGGGATGCCTGGGTGGCTCAGTTGGTTAAGCAGCTGCCTTCGGCTCAGGTCATGATCCCAGCATCCTGGGATCGAGTCCCACATCGGGCGCCTTGCTCGGCGGGGAGGCTGCTTCTCCCTCTGCCTCTCCCTGCCACTCTGTCTGCCTGTGCTCGCTCTCTCTCTCTGACAAATAAATAAATTAAAACAACAACAACAACAAAACAACAGGAATGTATTGTCTCATAGTTTTGGAAGCTGGAAGTCCAAGATCAATGTGTGTGCAGGGCCATCCTTCCTTTAATGATGTTAGAGAAGGATCTCTTCCAGGACTTTCTTCTAGTTTCTTGGCTAGTAGTTCCTTGGCTTGAGGTAGCATAACTCCAGTTTTCACCTGGAGTTCTCCCTGTGTGCATGTCTTTCTTCATAACATTCTTTTTTTTAAATATTTTATTTTTGTAAGGATACCAGTTATGTTGGACTAGGAGTCCACCCTCCTCCAAAATGACTTCATCCTAACTAATTACATCAGTAATGATTCTGTTTCCAAAAAAGATGTCATTCTGAGGTATTGGTGTTAGGACTTCAACATATATTTTTGGAGAACATAATTCAACCCATAAAAGATTAGGGGAGACTTTTAAAAACTCGATTTCAATATTATCTATGATGAAATAAGACAGCAGGGACCTAAACATGTTATGGATTTATAGATTTAAGCAAATAGGAACATTTTTGTATGGGTTAAAAATATGTTCTTAAAACTTAGCTCATCTTAATTAGTCAGCAATAGATTGTTGCAGCTATACAAAAATGTAGAGTAGAGAAGTTTCCATGATAGGAGAAATATTCATATTATGTTAAGTAAATAACTGTTACATGATTATACTAATTTATTCAATTAAGGTATTTTCTGTCTTCTCAGTTGTGTGTTGAGGGTTCAGACAACCAGTCTGCACACATGAGCTTACAGTCCATAGGGAAGAACTAAATAGATAATTGTTTAAATTATTAGTTTGTTATATCTGTATAATTGGTATGGTAAAGAAAAATAGGGTGTTATAAAAATGTATGTACTTGGGAGGAATAGAGGCCAAAGTATCTCTGGCGTTTTTAACAAAAATGAAAACTAGAGCTGTTTCCATTTTGGAAAGATACATTAAAGCATGTATTATTTACATAATAAATAAATGATATATATAAAAGACATCAGTTCTTGTTTCACAAGCTTTGGGTATGGTGTATTTATTTTAAGAATTCCCAATTAATTGCTTATACATTTTTTGCTTTCCATGGCTTCTCATGGAACTGAGCATAAAACCTAAGCTTCTTTGCCATGGCTTTTAAGTTCTTGTCTCCATCTTTAACCTAATCTCCTGTCATAGTCCTTCCACTCTCTAATAGCTCGCTCCTCTCCAGCCACAGTGGTTTTATTTCTATTCCTTGTTCTGGTCTCGGGGCCTTTGCACTTGCTATTTCTTCTGTGTAGAAAAGTTTTCATCCAGATATTGGACAGGGAGACCCTTTGCTCATCATCTAAGTGGACATTCCTGACAGCTAAGATAGCTTTCTATGTTAGACTCACTCCTACCCTGTTGCATTTTTATTGGTTATGCAGCAATTTCAGTTTCTACAGTCATCTATCGTTTTTGTTGTGTTTTGTTACGCTGAAAACTTGAGTTTTTAATTTGCAGCTATTTGTTTTACTGGTAAGCAGTAATACTTGAATAGTTTGGGGCAAGCTACATTTAATTCTTTGATATTCAGATTTAGCAGTTTTAGATTGGGCATAATGATCCGGTCGATTGTTGGCAAAATAATTCAATAGGGATTTTTGTGTTGCTGGGGTTTTTTTTCCCCTTATGTATGTATGTATGTATTTATATTTTATTTTAATTTCAGTATAGTTAAATACAGCGTTATATTAGTTTCAGGTATACAATTTAGTGGTTCAACATATATCACCCAGTGCTCAGGACAAGAAGTGTGCTCCTTAATCCCCATCACCCATTTAACTTATGACCCCACCTACCTTCCCTCTGATAGCCATCACTTTGTTCTCTATAGTTAAGAGTTGGTTTTTTTTGGTTTATCTCTCTCTCTTTCTTTTTTTTTTCCCTTTGTTCATTTGTTTTGTTCCTTGAATTCCAAATATGAGTGAAATCGTATGGTATTTGTCTTTCTCTGACCAGCTTATTTTACTTAGTAGTATTCTCTAGCTCTATCCATGTTGTTGCAAATGGAAAGATTTCTTTTTTATAGCTGAATAATATTCCATTGTGTGTGTATATATAATATAATATAATATAATATAATATAATATAAATATTACTTCTTTATCCATTCATCATTTGATGGACATTTCAGCTGCTTTAATAATTTGGCTATTGTAGATAATGCTGCAGTAAACACAGGGGTGCATGTATTCCTCTGAATTAGTGTTTTTGTATTTTGGGGGTAAATACCCAATAGTGCATTTATTAGATCATAGGGTAGTTCTAGTTTTTACTTTTTGAGGAACCTCCATGATGTTTTCCAGAGTGGCTACACCAGTTTGCATTCCAACCAACAGTGCATGAGGGTTCCTTTTTTTCTACATCCTCACCAACACCTGTTTTTTCTTGTGTTATTGATTTTATCCATTCTAACAGTTGAAAACATCTTGTTTTAAAAATTAGTTAATTTACTCTCTCTATCTCCCCAACAGAATGGGCTCCATGACATCTAGCATTGGGAAATGTATTTAGATGGGGACACATTTTCCAAATTGTCAACAGTCAACACATTTAAGGTAATATTTAGGACTTTGATGAAAACCTGTAAGAGTTAACAGTGTGAGAATTAGAGCAGAAATAGGTCAGGAAGATAAAAGACCGATCTTTCACACACAATGACTGAGGCCCTGCCAGACTCATGCCCTTTCATGTTAGATCTGGCCATGTTCTGTCTCAGTTTTGTTGAATGAAGGAGGGAAAGAAGGGAAGGGGGAGAGGGAGGGAGGGAGGGAGGAAGAAAGGATATAAAGGAAGAAAGGAGGAAAAAAAGGAGGGAGAGAGGGAAATGTTTATATTCTCTAGGGGCGGTTAGTTCCGTATTTTCTTCCTGAAATCATCCCACTCCATTCCTTACCATTCTAGAATCCCATGTCTGAATGAGCTAGTCTTGCTTCTAATACCATGAAGATCTACAGAGAGAACTGATAACATTTGTCTATACTGAATATGTCATTGTTCTGCTGTAAGAACTAATCCTAAAATTAATGTTTCTGTTTTGGATTTTAGGCAGCTTTTATTCTCAGTCATTGTTTTGTCCTAACTCACAAACTCTTTGCTCAGGAGACTTTTTGTCAATCAAACAAAGACAAGATAAATTTTACTGGAAATAGAACAGGGGCTTGTGAACATGCTGTGTTTACAGTCTGACAAATACTCTATGCACACATCCCTAGAATCTGTTTGATTTTCTTCCCTTTTCCTTACTCACTGAAACCTACATATTTAATGTGTGAGATTCTATTCAGATAAAAGTGGCTCAGTGCCAGCTTTAGGTTAGTACTTTGCCTAAGGACGTGAACAATTACAAACTATGGAGAGTTATGCATATCCAATATTGTCAGTATCAGCTGTAATAATCAATGGGCTTTTTGTTTTATTCTCATGCTTAAACCAGCATCTGCTCTATCTTCATAATAAAAATGAATGGGTTTTTCAAACTGTATTTTATTATCTCTTCAGCTTTGTGTTTGAAGATCAATATTGTTGCACACTTGATTGCATTTCTTCGTTACCAGTTTTCCCCGTAGGCTTTTTTTTTTTTTAATTTGCTGAAATTAACTGCAATCAGGGCTTCTTATTCTTGTCTATAAAGCCCTCATTTAAATTAAAAATGAGTTCTCCAAAAATAGTTTGCTGCTTCTGGCTGTGTTCTACTGACTATCAAAATATAAACATACATACACATAAACACACATACACACATACACAGGAAAAAAAAACAGGCAAACAAACAAATGAAACAATTAAAATGAGAAAAATGGATCACAGTATATTTTATAGATATATACATTTCATACATTTATGGATATTTTACACTAGAATTTGTGAAATATATGAAATGAAGATTTACATGGGCCTAAAGTAATTGCATTCTGACATTGTTGCATGAGGTATCTCTATAGGATTTGTTGGCATTAACTTGTCACATCTTTATATAATTTTAATAAAAATGTAAAGGGAGGGAAATATTTAAGATCTATCATCTTCCAATTTTGGTCCATACCTCATTTAGATAGATGAAATAACTTTATTCCTATTTAAATTCAAGAGTAGGAATTATTTTAAAAAAACTCTATTTAATATTTTGATTTCCAAATTAAAATATGCCTTATACCTTTGTAGCAGAGACTCTTTTCTCAGCAGCTAATTAAGGTTTTCAGTCTGATCAGTGTCTAATCAATTATGTTCTATATATATTTAAACACTTACATGAGAAACATTTAGCCTTTTCAGCATTTCAATTATCTGAAAGTATTTATTTGACAATATGCCTTGCCTGTGATTACCCATTATTCATTTCTGAATACTAACACAAAACTAGAACATAATTTTTTTTACTTAAATTTTATTCTAGGAGAAAATGTGTAAATTTTCTCTGAATTTTAATGTACATATTAACATTTGTTTATGAATCAGAGACAAGAAATGTCAGCTTTAGATGACAATCTTTGCTACGTGAAACCAAGTTAGAAAAGAAAATCACGTGTAAGCTTAACTAGGTGATTCACTATTATAAATAATATAATAAAAACAAATTATATCTTTTACTACCTTATGCCCTTTTCTTCCCTTTTCTTTTCAATCTTAGTCATAAGAATAAATTACAGTTGTTCCAGTTTAGTAATCCTTTTAAAAGGATTTGTCAAAAGCGTGATGTCAAACATTTTTTAGAAAAGGTCCTTGAGAAAATCAATTAGACATACCGATGAGACTGATACTCATAAAATCAGGTGACATGCAACTCATGTAAAATTTATTTTAGAAATGCCTTTTTACTGCTGATGCTTACTTAGTTAATATTGTAGAGTAACCTTCGCGGGTGATGACCACTTTTGGCTAGGTCATGTATACCTTACCCTCATAAAGAGATGCTGTCTCTAGTCCTTATTTTGCCATCATTTTGATGATTTTTGTTTCTATACATGTAGTTAACAATACTATACCAAGATGCTAGGACCGTATGTACACCAATAACTGCTGCTAACATTCACTGAGCACTTATGATGAGATAGGTGCTGTATAATTTCATTTACTTCCATTAACCAGTCTATGTGATAGGAATTCCCATGCTGCATTTGAGGACCACAGGGAGGTTCCGTTTACTTTGCCCCAGCTCCTATATGGACAGAAAGATGGTGAAAACTGAAATCAGACAGTCTGAATATAAAGTCAGTGGGCTCAAGCACTAACTTGGCTATCCCTGCTTTACATAGTGACTAAACGAAATATGCTTATATGATTCCCCAAGCCTAATATCACAGTGTTATACTCATGGTAGTTGTTACATAAGTATTTGCTGAAGGTATAGTGAGGATTGAAAAAAAGTTAAAATTTACAGTTGAGGGGAAACCCACCTGATTTGGCTTTGCATCCAAGTTTGAATCTCACTTTCTTGTCAACTATGTAACATTGTGAATATGAACTAACCTGTTGGAGTTTTGGTTTATTCATCTGTAAATTAGTATATAAAATATTTATTAATGGTTACATTTAATCACACCACCATACTTTCCATTTTCAAACACTTAAAATTATTTATTCTTACATCTTTCTTTCCTACAAGATGATAACCTCTGGGACTCCTGGGTGGCTTAGTTGGCTAAGCATCCGGCTCTTGATTTCGGCTCAGGTCATGATCTCATGGGTGTGAGATTGAGCCCCACCTTGGGCTCTTACACAGGACACGGAGCCTGCTTAAGATTCTGTCTCTCCCTCTGCCCCTCCCCCATTCTAAAATATAAATATAAATATAAAATAAGCTCCTACAGGATAAAGACTCTTATTTAGCCATATAACTGAGAATCTAGGCAGTGTTTGACATGTGGCAGGCATGCTGTATAAATACTAATTCAATTAAGAGTTTAATTGATTTTGTTTACCTAAATTCAGCTATTTTTAATTTGCCTCTGTCTTGTCTCAGTGATTGCTCTAAAGTGTTTTCCTTTTCACTGACTTGTGAGGCAAAGCTATACAGTAAGTTGGGTTAAAAAAATCATATTTGGGGGGCGCCTGGGTGGCTGAGTGGGTTAAAGCCTCTGCCTTCAGCTCAGGTCATGATCGCAGGGTCCTGGGATCGAGCCCCGCATCGGGCTCTCTGCTTCGTGGGGAGCCTGCTTTCTCCTCTCTCTCTGCCTGTTTGTGATCTCTGTCTGTCAAATAAGTAAATAAAATCTTAAAAAAAATCATATTTGGTATACCTGGCACAATACTGCCTATGCTATTAAAATTCTTATGTTCTTAGTCTGTAGATCAGAAGGGCATAGCTCATTACCAAAGATAAATCTTTTCTATAAAAAAATGTGAAAGAATAGTGGAAAATTTTATGAAAGTTTTCAGTCGTCATCTTTCTTGTGACCTCACTTTTTACCCCATTGTAACCAAGGGATGTCTATTTCTGTGCCTTTAAATTTTGTGCATCCAACATTGTCAATATGGAATGGTTGATATAAAAAAAGGTAGCAAGAGGTAAGAGAACAAAGGTTGGACAGCTGGAGTTCCATAAAAAGCTGACTGTTGTTGCTAGGCAGAAAACCCAGTAGGCAAGTCATTTATTCAACTATAATGCCAGACATCGTGACCTATTTCATGTTGCAGTTTGAAGGCTATCTTTCAGCCAGGAACAGGTACATCAATGAAGACATGCCACATGTAAAAATTGATGACTACTGTTGGTTGCCCTTCTCCTTTATCTGGAAATTCTGAGTTTATTTAGAACAACATCATCATTATTAGAGACTCTGAACAGTTTGGAGTTTCTGGTAAGAAGAAGAGGAGGGAGAGAAGGAAAAGAAGAAAGGAAGGAAGGAAGGGCATTTTGTTATAGTCTCATTTTGTGACAAAATAAATTTAATATACGTCCATATAGTGGTAGATTTGGCCTTTTGAAAACACTTGAGTTCCTCCCTACTTCTTTATCATTCCCGTCCTATCAATGTGCTACTTCAGCCTGTCTTTTTTCTCTGGAAAACTCTCACAATTTCTGGCTTATATCTTTGCCTTTAATATTCTTCCCTTCAATCCATATTTTCATTAATGCCAAAGTTATTTTCCTAAAAACCTATCTCTGTAAAGTACTATGTGACTGTGGGTTGTTACTGCTCTGACTTCACCCTACACTTCACTCACTTTTGTCTAGCCATATAGAGACACCAAGCAAGTTCCCTCCTCGGAGATGAAATATTTACTATTCCCTTTCCAGAGAAAACTCTGCCCACAGATAAACACATGACTTGTTATCTCAGTTTTTTCAGGATTAATGCAAAGTTACTTCATTGGAGAAGAACTCTCTGACTATGCTATACATATAGGGCTGCAAACGATGGCCCATAGGCCATACTTGTCCACCGTTTATTTTTAAATGGCCTGCAAACTAAGAATGCTGTCTATATTTTTAATTGGTTGAAGAAAAATCAAAAGCAGACTAATAGCTTGTGACACATAAAAATTACAAATTTCAGAATCTGTAATAACATTTTATCAGAAAAAAACCACACTCATTCATGTACTTACTGCTATTGCGCTACAGTGGCAGAGCTGAGTAGTTTGTGACACAGACTGTATGGCCCACAAAGCCTTAAATACTACTAGCTGGGCTTACAGAAAAAGCTTGTTGATCTCTGCTACATATAATACTTATCTCCCATACCAACCTATCCTCTCTAATTCCTTTTTCCTACTTTACTTCTCTGCATATCTCTTATTACCATGCTATGAAGTAAATGTTTTTATTCAAATATAATATACAGAAAAATGAAGATTATATGAATTTCTAGATCTGCTACACTGACCAAAAAATAGAATATTACATACAGTATCCAGAAGACTTGTAGAAATCCTCCACTATTTATTTTCCATCAACCAGACTGTTCTGACTTATATCATTATAGGTGAATTTTGCTTCTATATGATCTTTATATAAATGAGAGCACACCATATATAATTTTTGTGTCTGATGTTCTTCACTTAACATCTGTGAGATTTACCTATATAGTGAGTTTTGCATAACAGTAGTTAATTCAGTTTAATTATTTATATCATTCCATGATAGTGTTAAAATACAAAATTATGAAAAATTC
Organism: Mellivora capensis; assembly: GCA_004024625.1. Classification (NCBI taxonomy): domain Eukaryota; kingdom Metazoa; phylum Chordata; class Mammalia; order Carnivora; family Mustelidae; genus Mellivora; species Mellivora capensis. The sequence goes on along the minus strand of PISX010007478.1, from coordinate 66,170 downwards.
ATTTTACTATTGATGAGCATTTTTATTGCATCCAGTTTTGGACTATTAGACATAGAACTACGATGAACATTGTTTGCATGTCTTTTATGCACATATGTATGCACTTCTGCTGAATGTATACCTAACGGAGGAAGTGGTAAATCACAGGGTATGCAAATCAGCTTCCATAGATATTACCAACCAGTTTTCCCAAGTGGTTGTACCAGTTTTCACTCTTACTAGAAATGTATGAGCATTCTCTTTGCTCCTTTATTTGTTAACACTTAATATTTTCTTTTCTAAGCTTTTGTCATCCTGATTCTTCTCACTAGAATGTTAGCTTTGTGAAAGAAAAGATTTTCTCTCTTTAATAACCATAACCACATGTGCTTAAAATGGAAGGCATTCAACTAGTATTGAATGAATGCTTGAGTGACAAGGCTGTAGAAAAAAGGACAAACTACTTCATAGTCAAAGGACCTTCATCTGCTGGTGCTAACTTACTCTACTCTGAATTGCTGTAAATTTTATCTATATCTTTGCAATTTATCCTACATTTTTAATGCACATTTCTTATTCTGCCTATTAGAATCAGGGTTTCTCAATCTTGAAACTGTTGACATTTTGGGCTGGATAATTCTGGGTAGTGAGATGCTATCCTGTGCGTTGTAAAATGTACTCACTAGATGCCAGTAGCACTGCCTCTGAAACCCCACCTTACCCCCTGTAGTAGAGACAACCAAAAGTATCTGCAGACTTCCAGATGGTCCCCTGGGAAGCAGTTTTGTTCACAACGGAGAACCAGTGTGCTGGATGATGAGTTACATAAGAATAATTGTATTGGGGCATCTAGGTGGCTCATTCCATTAAGTGTCCAACTCTTGGTTTTGACGCAGATCATGATCTCAGGGTTGTGAGATCGAGCCCCACATCAGGGGCCAGGCTCTGTGCAGAGTCTGCTTGAGATTCTCTCTCCTCCTCTCCCTTTGGCCCTCCCCCACTCATGTGTGCATACATGTGCTTTCTCTCTCTCAAATAAATAGATCTTTAAAAAATAAAGAATAATTACTGTGTCAACTTTCCTGTCTCTCAAGTTTAACACAGTTATACCCATAGTAAATGCTTCAACCCTTAGAGCTTTGTTTAATTGTCTCCTGGTTGCATATCATTACCACCTGGGAAGATTTAAAGAAATACAGGTTCCCAGAACCCATCCATACCCTACTGAATCATACCCTGTGGGATACAGTCAAGGAATCTGTAAGTGTAAATGGCTTCCAGGTCATTCCAATGAGCAGCTTAGTCTGAAAAATGGCTACTTCATATGTGTCATATTTATTAATTGATAAATAATTCTAACTGAATGTCAAGATTGTGCTGCATATCTATACATAGATACAAAGTTTTACCTCTTTGTGTTTTTTTTCATTTTTTTAAAGATTCTATTTATTTAAAAAAAAGATTCTATTTATTTATTTGAGAGAGACAGTGAGTGAGAGAGAGAGAGAGAGCACAAGTGGGGGAAGGGGCTGAGGGAGAGGAAGAAGCAGATTTCCCCCTGAACAGGGAGCCTGACTCAAGGCTTGATTACAGGACCCTGAGATCATTACCTGAGCTGAAGGCAGATGCTTAACCGACTGAGCCACCCAGGCGCCCCAAGTTTTCTCCCTTTAATAAATGCAAATATATGTTTCATCTATTTCTTATGTGGAAAACATATTCAGTTCTTGAATATTGTGTTGATCTAGGCAATCTATGGTACTTACATTTAATAGTTCTCATTTTTAATAAGGTCATTACTTTGTTTTGAAACATATCTGACATTGCAACTATTTTTTATGCTTCCAGCTTTTTGTGAGAAATGCAATAAGATGAATTTTGTTAATTATACACCATCTTTACACTGTTATATTCAGTGTAAAAATCATAACAGTAAAAATTGTAATAGTAATCAGAGCAGATGGCAATGAAAAAGAAATAGTGACTTCTTTGGAAATAAAAGAAGAAACCAATTTATATGTGCCTCTCCCTCTTGACTTTGAATTGTAAAAACCAACAATATAAAGCACAAAAGAGATTGTATTTTGCAACTACCTTTTTTTTCAAATGATAGATACATTGGACTGGTAAATTACATTTTTATGCATTGGCAAGTCAATTTTTACATTTAACTTTTAGTTTTTATTGATTTTGGTATAGTTTATTGTTAGGCTTCTGTATATTTCCTTAGATTTACCAAGTGAAAAGAAATATATTTTTACTTACTGTCACAAACTACAATATTGATAGTGAAATTCAAATTTTCTTTCATAAAAATTCCAGGGCATCTGAAAATTACCTGAAAGGTGAAAGAAAATTGCTGCTCTTTTTCCATTTTTCTGTCACTCCCAAATCTTCTTTGTTTTGTTCCTCTCTTTCGGGATCATTGCCACACACCCACAAAACTACCTAGATTAATTATTAAATTATGCGTTTCTTTCATTGTGCACATTTAATTTATTGCCGACTCAAATTGAATTTTAAGGCTATTATTGAAACATTTCTATTTTTAAAAGATCTGTGCTATATGCTGCTAGCTGCCTACCCAATACACATGCTCTTCTTGAGCTAGAACTTGACGTTTTTCAGAGTGGAAATGAGTCCAATTAAAGTAAACAAGCCAAAAATCCTACATATCCCTTGCCAGCTAGGTGGCCATGTGACACAGTTCTGACCACTAAAATATAAGCAGAAATCACCGAGTAGAGTTTCCATGAGAGAAATTTAAAGAGATAATTTCAACTGGCAGGTGCTTTTCCTCTTTTGCCCTTCCCCTTCTTCCTAGCTAGTTAACAGCCATCTTTCTTTCTTTTTGCGTTTTGTTTGTTTGTTTTTGTTATTAACATTTAATGTATTATTTGTTTCAGGTACAGCTCTGTGGTTCATCAGTCTTACACAATGCACAGCGCTCACCATAACACATACCCTCCCCAATGTCCATAACCCAGCCACCCTATCCCTCCCATTTCCCTCCACTCCAGCAACCCTCAGTGTTTCCTGAGATTAAGAGTCTCTTATGGTTTGTCTCCCTCCCCAGTCCCATCTTGTTTCATTTTTACCTCCCTACCCCCCACAATCCCCACCCTGCCTCTCAAATTCCTCATATCGGAGAGATCATATAACTTTCTCTCATTGACTTATTCGACTTAAGGCACTTTAAATTGTACTTTCTGTTATGTCACTCTACCAATTCCTAGTTGTTAAAACATTCTTTTACCATGAACTTATGACAGGCCATGGTTTTGCCTCTCCTGGTCTTTTCGGTAACCTCTTTCTTCTTGTTCTTGAATTTCAAGCCATTTTTTATATTCATTCTGTCCTCAGCAACACCATTGCCAGAGTTGTCAGTTCCATGATAGTCTTGTCTGTGTAATCTCTACAAGTTTCCAATTTCACCTTCCAATATGTTTTCCATGCTCTGTTTCAGAAGGCTAGTTATATTTCAGAATGTTTCTATTATTTTCTCATGCTTAATCCTACAAAAATATGGTTACATAGCTATATGCTTCAATTTAAGAGTGGAGCCTTAAAGGAATGATTGGAAATTCTAGGCACAAGCTTCACCCCAACTTGGGCTTCAATGTAGTTTAAAAGAAGCTAGGTTATTTCTTTGGAAATCCCTTAATATCATCATTTTTATGTCCCTTTTCTTGGTTTTCTCAAATTCCCCAATATATCCTCTTCCTGCATGGAAGATATGAGTCTGCTGTCTACACTTGAGGAGCCATAGGGTAAAGACTGAGTGGTCTCCATATTGCATTCTGTAGAATTTTACTTCTCTGTTTTTCGATACACTATTCACCTCTTCTTCTTGGTGTCTCCTGTTGCAGAGATCCTGTGTCCCTCGCTGCACAGAATAAACTACGTTCTTCTCCCAGGGTAGAGAAGGGATAGTTGGATAGCCTGGATAGCATGGGAGTGAGGACTGTAGGAGAGAAGTGTCTACCTGCTTCTTAAGCAAACTTCCATTCTCTCACCATCAGTCTCTGATATAAATCCCATTGCTTCTTTGCTGTCCCCATTGTTAGCCTTGATTTGAGCTTTCTTAGGTCTCTTCTGTTATGACTTATTCATTTGCTCTCTACTTCCAGTATTTTGTTATTACTGTCTCCTTTCTTGATATGGGTTTCTGCCATAAGACAAAACAAAGCAAACTGCTTTATGTTTGTGTGTGTGTGTGTGTGTGTGTGTGTGTTCACTTGAGAGGAAGAAGTGGTTAATACATATTTCCAATCTCTCATCTTTAACCAGGAAATTATGCATTCATTCCAAATGTTTATTATTACTATAACAGAAATGTCCATTGTACTAAATGCTGAAACAAATTTTTATTTAATTCTTTATTTGAATTCAGTGTAGTTAACACATGCTGTATTATTAGTTTCAGGGGGAGGATCTAGTGATTCATCAGTTGCATGTAACACCCAGTTCTCATTACATCAAGTGCCCTTCTTAATGTCCATCCCCCAGTTACCTCATCCCCCACCTCCCATCCAGCAACCCTCAGTTTGTTTCCTAAAGTTCAGCATCTCTTATGATTTGCCTTCCTCTCTATTTTCATCCTATTTTATTTTTCCTTCCCTTCCCCTATGCTCATCTGTTTTGTTTCTTAAATTCCACATATGAGTGAAATCCTATGGTACTTGTCTTTTTCTGACTGACTAATTTCACTTAGCATAATACCCTTTAGTTCCATCCATATCATTGCAAATGGCAAGATTTCATTCTTTTTGTTGGCTGAGTAATATTGTGTTGTATATATATACACCATATCTTCTTTATCTATTCCTCTGTCAGTGGACATCTGGGCTCTTTCCATATTTTGTCTATTGTGGACATTGCTGCTCTAAACGTTGGGGTGCAGGTGCCCCTGTGAGTCACTATGTTTGTATCCTTTGGATAAATACCTTGTAGTGCAATTGCTGGTTTGTAGGGTAATGCCAAAACATATTTTTTTAAAAATGGTGGTTTACAGTGTATTTATTTCTTTTGATTCTATTTTCCCTACACATATATTCAATACCAATTTAAATATATTTAATATTTAAATTTATTATGTATAACTTACATATTATGTAAGTATAAAATATATGAAATAACATATATAAACATGCATAATATGTGCATATTTAAGTAAATTATCATCAATTTTGTAGCCTGATTTTTAAAAAAATTTCCCATTATTGCATGAGCATTGACTCATAAAATACTAATTGGAACATGGTTTTTTAATGGTTGTTGATATTCAATCTTGTAAATGAACACAATTTTTTAAAGTGTTTCTTTATTGTCAGACACTAAGGTCGTTTCCTGGAATTTAGTTCATTTTCAGTGGGCCTCCTGCTCCCACCTGTGTTCTCTACAAGTGGTGCACTTACTTTCATCAAACTCCCACAGTGAGGAGTTCCTTGACCTCTATTTATTGACGGAAGAGTATTGCTAAATCAGCTCTAGAAGATCTTACAGATACTCAAGAAAATCCTTCCTGAAGAACAGAGCAACAGTTTCTGGAAGCTCACACTGTGCAGGCTGTTGCTCCTATTGGTACTGTGGCATTGTGTAGAGAATGGGAGTGGGGGGGTTGGTGTGCAGTATGGTTAGGGAGAGTGCAATAAAAATTCTTTCTTTTTTTAAACGCACATAGACCACCCAGCATGCATGGATTTTACACTCTCCGTGAGGTAGTGTGGCCAAGATAACTGTTACATAAATACCAGTTTATTTGACGTTCCCAAGGCATTAAAATTGAGATTTATCCCTTTAAAACAGCAGTTGGGTTTGAGATGGGACAATATATGCATGTAAACTATTTACATGCACGCTGACATTTACTTGTTTCACTGGTTTAGATTGGATTCTAAATGTACTAATGGTGATATTTGATTTTCTGAGACTCGTGATTCCTTTGTTCAAAACACATGGTATTAAAAGGTATATTTCCAATAAGACCTAAATTCTCCATTTCTATGACTGCAAAACACCAAATAAACTCCACAGCATGATGGTGAGCCCTTGAACCTGAAGACCAGTTATGCTGCTTAGGCTTTGTTTAAACTGTGGGCCAAAGGTCAACTCATTTAATCAGAATGAAGTTGTTTATCTTTTCTAAGCTTTACTTTCATCATGTGAAAAATGAAATATATTTCTCCTCTGCGTGATCAGAGGCTTGATAATGAGGCCAAATGAGATCATTTCAAGCTATCCTTTAAGTATTTGGGGCATTTACAGAAATCCAGAGTCTTGAGAACCAGTTACCTCCTTATTTCTCCAGTTTAAAATGCCAGTTCCAGGGACGCCTGGGTGGCTCAGTGGGTTAAGCCTTTGCCTTCGGCTCAGGTCAGGGTCTCAGGGTCTTGGGATCCAGCCCCGCATCAGGCTCTCTGCTCAGCAGGGAGCCTGCTTCTCTCTGCCTGCCTCTCTGCCTATTTGTGATTTCTCTGTCAAATAAATCTAAAATAATAGTAATAATAATTAATAATAATAATAATAATATGTCAATTCCACTATAACAAACTCCTCCTTCAGGCTTCTATAGCTTTTGCTTCAGGCTCAGAAGAAGACAAGGTTATCTGATGATAGGTTTTTCCTCCAGAGTCTAGACTATGAGTTCCCTGAAGACAGAGATTTTGTGTCTTAAAGTTCTTTCATCCAGCAGAGTGCCTGATATACCAAAGTTCTCAGTCAATGATTACAGGCTGAGTTAAGCGGGAAGCCCTATGCAGAAGGCTTTATAAATACAAGGTATTTTGTAATAATACCTCTGTTCAGGGCTCTGCATTGTACAAAGTTCTTTCACATATATTATTCATTCTCTCTTATTTGATCTTCCCCGCACTCCTGTGAAGGCAGATATTAATATCTTCATTTGTCAGAGACGGCTTAGAGTAAGATAGGTTTTGGGGTATGAAATGAAAAAAACTATTAAGTGTCCCTTGCATTTTATGTGATCTTATGAAAAGGAGTCCCTTGGTTATCGAGTGTAGGATAGTGCCTCTCTGTCAGTTTGACAATCTGAGGCATGTTCAGAGCTCATTTCTTTAGTACCTTTGGAAGTTTAATAATCATTCCATATCTACTTATCCTTAAACATCCAAGTGAACTAATCAAGATATGAATTAAATAATTTTACTGCCGTCCTTCTAGAAAAATGAAAGCCCTGTTCTCTCATTATAATAAAATGTTTTAATGTTTAGTTCTTGTTTATAACTTGCTTTCTTTACACTGGTGGTTTCAGCTTAATTTTGTATCTCTTTTATCTATAATCTCTTTACCTTTAAATGATCTGTTATCTTTCCTGGAAACAGCTGACAATACTGTTTTTCAGTTCGGGACGTTTTCATAATTACATTTTTGGCCTTGAGGGGAAAAATTGTATACCTCATCAAATCCTCTGGCTCTATAACTGAGTAACTTTAACAGCCCTGAATACCACTTGCTGCTATTATAACTTAATTGTGAATTGGGGGAAATAAAACTGCTTTATGATTTCTGACAATGTTATGTTCTGTTTGAATGGAAGCATTTTATATAGTGTTTTGATGTCATCAGTAAGTCAATAATGTAGACTCTCGCAGTTGTTCATCCCAAACGAGAGGCCTTGACCCTTTGGGCCAATGTCAATCAATACCAGTTTCATCACTTTATACCACTTGGTGCAAAACCATTCTTCGAAGTGACAACAGACTGCTGTGTGTTTTGCTTGTTTTTTTACAACAGTTTTTTTGTTTGTTTGTTTGTTTGGAAATTCAAGACTTATCAGTAATGTATTTTAGCTGGCTATTTTCTCACACTTTGCATGCCAGCTGGATTTTATGAAGAGGTATAATTGGCCCCAGTTTAGATAGACCTGCCAAGTAGCTGCAGTGGTTCTTCCTTCTGGCAAATAAGCTACCACAACTGATACATATGGAAACGTCTGTTAATTTTGATATTCATCGAGCATTCTTCTGTTGTTTTTTTTTAATTTTTTTAAAATTTTAAGTATATATTTTGAAATGATTTGAGTTTAAAAAGCTGTAAAAACAGTATAAGAGTAGTATAATACATTATATATTTTGATGTACATAATTTTATATGTATATATAGTATATAGAAATAGAGTGGGAAACATAAACATTTGTTCTGAAAGTCAGAAATACACAAACAGGTATACTCAGACATGTGGCATTCTCTCCATCCCTTCTACTCCATTACCATCCCCCATTCATTCCATTCTGTTCCACCTACCCTTCCTAAGTTTTTTTTTTCCACAAATGAGCAGACACACATGTATTTTCTTATTTCCTCTCTTAAATGAAAGACAACATATTATCAGTATTTTTCTGCATTTTCTCTTCTTCAATTACAATATGCCTCCAGAAATAATATAATACTTTTTTTTATCATGTTCAGTTAGACAGCATATAGTACATCCTAAATTTTTGATGTAGTGTTCAATGATTCATTAGTTATGTATGACCATACTTTCATTCATAAAGTTCCTCCCCATTCACCCTCCACTATGTGTTTGTACCATAGTTCATTCAGTTAATCTCTTACATGTATTTGCTTCCTGCATTTTGAAACTTCTAAAATGCTGTCATGAATAACCATGTGTATTTTAAGATTTGGGGAATAATATCTTCAGGGTGAATTTCTAGACATGCGATTGCTGCCGAGTCGAAAGTAAATACATATAATTTTGTTAGATTTGGCTAAATTCTGTTGCAAATGGGATGTGCCAACACAAGGAAATAAAAGGTATTCAAATTGGCAAAGAAGTCAAACTCTCTCTTTTCGCAGGTGACATGATGCTTTCTTCTGTTTTGCAGTATCTGTAATGTATATTGGGCTGGCTGTTGCCTTAGTCTTGGTCCTTGTTCCTTTAGATATGCAAAAGAAGGATGTTGTTGGGGGCATCTGGGTGGCTCAGTTGGTTAAGCAGCAGCCTTCAGCTCAGGTCATGATCCCAGGGTCCTGGAATTGAGCCCCCATTGGGCACTGTGATCAGCAGAGAACCTGCTTCTCCCTCTTACTCTGCCTGCTAGTCTGCCTACTTGTGCTCTCTCTCTGTGTCAAATAAATTAAAAAAAAAAAAAAAGAACAATATTGTTGACTATGTTAACAGAAGACATTCTCATGTGCACATTTACCTATATAAAAACATAGGGTATACAAGGCTTTTACCATATGATACATGCCCAAATTTATGTTCTCAGACCTGGTCACTTATCCCAAAAAATCGTATGTTTCAGGCAGACTGGAATACTAGCTGTTCTATCAACATTTCAGGTACCAGCATATTGCTGTCCTTCATCATGTTCCTCTTTCTCCAGAAATCCCTCACCTAGCCTCATTTTTCAATGTCCAGTCCAAACATTAACTCCTGTTCATAGTTGTACTCTTTTGTGCCCACACCTATCCCTTACCGCCTGCCATTTCCAAGTAAAATGGGTTTAAATGTTCCCTCATGAATGGAAAACAGTTTTAATATATTATGGTTGTTCATTGTCACATGTTTAATGTATCCACTAGAGATCAAATTTCCTTCTAATCAGAGCATATCTTTTCCTATATCCCACAATTTTTGATTTGTTAAGTTTTCATTATCACGTTGTTCAAAGTATTTTATAATTTCTGTTCTAATTTCTTTGACTCTAAGTTATATATAATTATGTTGCTTAATTTCCAGGTATTTGGGGGTTTTCCCAATGTCTTTTCACTATTGGTTTTTTATTTAATCCATTTGTGCTGATAGAACCTACTCTGTCATGGTTTTACTCCTTTAAATTTCTCAAGACTCATGTTGTGGACTAGCATGTGATCTGTCTTTATCAATTTTTATATTTTATAATATTTCACACGCACTTGAAGAGAGTGTGCAATATGCTGTTACTGTATGCTGTATTCTATAAATTGGTCATTTTGAGTTGACTGATAAGAGTTGTGCACATCTTTTATATCCTACTGATTTTCTCACTGCTTTTATCAGTTGCCGAGAGGGGAGTATTAAAATATCCAACCAGAAATATGGACTTTTATTTTTTCTTTCAATCCTGCCCATTTTATTCATGTATTTTTTTAAAAGATTTTATTTATTTATTTGACAGACAGAGATCACAAGTAGGCAGAGAGGCAGGCGGCGGGGGCGGGCGGGTGGGGGGGAAGCAGGCTCCCCGCTGAGCAGAGAGCCTGATGCAGGGCTCCATACCAGGACCCTGGGACCATGACCTGGGCCGAAAGCAGAGGCTTTAACCCACTGAGCCACCCAGTGCCCCTTATTCATGTATTTTGAAGTTGTTATTAGATGCATAAACATTTGGAATTGTTCTATCTTTCTGACAAATTGATTTATTATTATGAAATATTCTTCTTCACTTTTGGTAATACTCCTTGTCTTGAAGTCTACTTGTCTGATATAAATATAGCCACCCCCCCCAATTTTATATATATATATATATACATATGTATATATATATATACCATTCCAGCTTTTTTGATCCTTGTATGTCTTTTCCCATCCTTTTATTTTTAATCAATTTGTATCATTATATTGAATACAGCATGTAATTGAGATTTATTTTTTATCCAGACTGACAATCTCTGACTTTCCAACATCTCTGCTATAATTGAGTCTGTTTCTTATGCTTTTTCGCTCTTCAAATTATGTTTTTGTCAGTTAGTATACATTGTAACTTTCTGTTGAAAACCAGACATGATGTAGGGTAAAAGGAATTGCAGTTAATAGGTCCTCAACGTAAGGCAATAAAGTGTGGGGGAAAGGGAAGCATTTTATAGTCTTATGATTGTGCTTTGGTCTTAGTGAGCCTGTGTCTCTGGGCTGTGACTCACATTACTTCTCTGTCCTTCTACCCCCATTGGTGGGACCGGAAATTTAAAGGGGACTGAACTTGCATATTTTCCTTTCCCTAGGTTGGTAAGGCTCTGACAAAACCTCAATAGGATAGGCTCTGATAAAATAGTTTCTCTTGAAGGAGGGCCTTGTTAAGAACAGAATGCTTGGGGCACCTGGGTGGCTCAGTGGTTAAAGCCTCTGCCTTCTTCTCAGGTCATGATCTCAGGGTTCTGGGAATGAGCCCTGCTTCAGGCTCTTTGCTCAGCAGGGAGCCTGCTTCCCTTCCTCTCTCTCTGCCTGCCTCTCTGCCAGCTTATGATCTCTGTCTGTCAATTGAAAAATTAAAATTAAAGAAAAAAAGAACAGAATGCTCTGGGGATATTTAAGAGTGGTTATTTCCCCTCCATAAAGGGTTTTTCCTTCAGTCTTCATGATGAAAATCTGGTAGGGCTTCTGGAAGTAAAATAAAAAAGTATGGATGTACCCCTAATTCTGGACCCTCCAGGTATTTTAAACTCTCATCCTTGCCCAAACTGAGCCTTCAGCAATTTGTAAATCACAGTTTAGGACTTTCTACCCCAGTACTGGTTCCTATAGAGATTTCTGCTCCAGTAAATGCTAATTCTCTGTGTCTGTTGTCTGTCTCTCCTATTCTGGGAGCATCAGTATGCCCTATAAGCTCAGTTCTCTGATGGATCTAAGACTTGTTGATTTTCCATTTGTTCAGCAATTTACTTGTTAAGAGAGTGATGACTTTCTGATTCGTCACATGCCTAACTGGAAACTGGAAGTCTCTGACTTTAATTGAAATATTAGACAATTTACATCTATTATAACTATTTATAATGGTGAGTGGAAACCTGCCATCTTGCTGTTCTGTTTCTGTGGGTATCGTATTTTCTTTGACTTCCCTCCCATATTTTCTCTCTTAGTTTTAATTAAATATCTTTTAGTATTTTGTTTAATGTCCACTTTTGCTATTAGCCTTACCAGTTTGTTTTTAAAGTGGTTGCTCTCTCTAAGGTTTAAAGCATATTTTTAACAATCTACCTTGAAAGAAAATTATATCATTTTACTAATTTATATATAATATGAGAAATAATAGGAGTCTGACTTTTTTGTTACAGATGATGTCTCAGATTTACTAACTATTGAAACATCTGTATATTTTTAGTATAGAGAGTGACTCTAAAAAAGGGAACAGAAACTAACAAATGATGAGGTGTTATATTAAAATCTAGCACTTAAATTTGAAATTTAAATACAGAATATTATAGAATTATCATATAACAGAATAGAATATGTTGAAAATAAAATGTATTAGAGAATAAAGAACCTATATGTACTGCATAATTTCTTAATTTTGTGACTGGTATTTTTATGATTTTTTTCACTAAAATTTTTAGCTTATACATTAAACACTTTTCAATGTCAGTTTTCTGTTTCAAGGAATACTATTTTATCATTTTAAAGTAGTATTTGCATTCCAAATATCATTTTACTAGAATATTTATTTCTTCTTTAAAAATATCTAAAAAAAGGATGTTCCATGTGGAATCAATGTAAATTTTTCTAAGTAATTTTACATTAAGAGTATATGAAAAAAATGGAGCACCTGGGTGGCTCAGTTGGTTGAGCAACCAATTCTTGATTTCAGCTCAGGTCATGATCCTCTGGGTCCTGGGATTGAGCTCCATGTCAGTCTTCATATTCAGCAGGGAGTCTGCTTGAGGATTCTCTCTCTCTGCCCCTCTCCCCACTCATGCTTTCTCTCTCTCTGTGTCTCAGATAAATAAATAAATCTTAAAAAAAAATATTAAAAAAAGTTAAGATGAGCTCTAAACCTATATCTCAGATTCAAGTAGCTTGATTAAATATCACTGTATAACATTTTTCCATAAATTGAAGAAAATGTCCCCATGAAGTCCAATCTGCACTCTAGTCTGTGGATATTCTTTATGATATTAAATCAAAATATTGTACATTATACTCCCTCTACCACATCTTATGCTTAATATGACATTGTTTTTTAATTTGCAATCAAAATTTTCTTTCTTCAAATATTTTCTGAGAAGTAATTTATTTTGTTAGAAAAGTATGAAATGAAACTATAGAAATGTAAAGAATCTAGGGGAAAAAAGACTAGAAATACTTGCTGGTTCATATACTGCAAAATAGAAAATAGTGCTCCAAAAAAATGAAATGAATGTTTTAAACTTTTTTTTTCCAAATGAAGTTAAAATAAATATGAATTCAAGATTTGGAGTTATTGCATATCTTAAGCATTATTGCTAAATGAGTTATATAAATGTCATCTAGTAAAACACATTTTTCCCCCTTGATTCTTAAACTGAAGAAAAACAATGAACTCACCAAATGTCATCCTGAAATCTGAGACTACAACTCAGTAGCCTCTTCTTATATTTTCATAAATTATTCTGCCTTTATCTTTGCCCATAGGTTGGATAACATCATCAGAGCACTTTTGGTCAATCCTCATAAGGTAAGATAGTTGTAGTTTCCAGAGCTGGCCAATTTTTCTTTTATCAGTGTGTTTTGAAGAGATTATTTCAACAGCTCCAGGGACACTACGTATTTGTAGACCCCAATGTTGGGTGAAGTCTAACTAAGCTCTGTTCAGTAATTCTTCGGTGTCCAGTAAACTTTCATGTTCCCAGCAGTGGCTTTATGTAAATTCTCATGAATCTCCCTTGAGACTTCAAAAATTCTCTTTTTCTAATTCTTTTTCTTCCTTACTACCTCCCTCCCATAACACTGCTTTATATTTTATAGAAAAAATTAAGCCTATACAAACATACTGATAGTTGCATCTATCCCTATCTCCTTATCTCTGAACTCTTAACCTTTTTATTATTATTTATTATTTTAAAAATTATTTTTATTAACATATAACATATTATTTAACATATTATTTGTTTCAAGGGTACAGGTCTGTGATTTATCAGTCTTATATAATACCCAGTAGTCCTTACAACATATAATCTCCCTAGTGTCCATCACCCAGTTACTCCATCCCCCACTTCCCTCCCCTCCAGGAACCCTTAGTTTGTTTCCTAAGATTAAGAGTCTCTTATGATTTGTTTCACTCTCTGGTTTTGTCCTGTTTCATTTTTTCCCTCTCTTCCCCTGTGATCCTCTGCCTTGTGTCTTAAATGCCACATATCAGTGAGATCATATGGTAATTATCTTTATCTGACTGATTTTGCTTAGCATAATACCCTCTAGTTCCATCCATGTTGTTGCAAATGGCAAGATTTCTTTTTTTTTTTTTTTTTGATGGCTGTTCCATTAACTTTTTAAAGATAATTACCTCTACTTAGTGACCATGCTCCCCCTACCCCTGCCTGTGGGAATACTTTCCTCCTATCACTCCACTCATTCCCCTCACTACATTGTCTTATAAAATTTTATTTATGGACTTTTCTCATTAGACCTTGAGTTCTTTGAGGAAAAAGACTGTGGTTTTTGTTTTGTTTTGTTTTGTTTTTCACTTTGCATCCCTCAGTCCTATTATAGTTCCTGGAGAAAATTCTTTTATTTGTTCATTAAAAAAAAAAATCATTGATATCCTACTATGTGCCAGGCACTGCTATAGCATCTAAAGATTCCGTGGTAAACAAGACAAAATCCCTACCATCATGGAGCTCACATTTTACTTTTTAGGAGAGATATATTTTAAACTAATACACAGACATACACAGGTGTATATGTCAGTATTAATTAACTTTTCTAAGAACTAAAGGTAATTTGATAACAAAAGAGAGAGACAGGCTGACTACAAGACTGGGTAGTCAGTGAAGACTTTACTAAGGAAGCATAAACTGAGGAAGGCTTTTTTTAAAAAATTGTTCTTGTTATTTAAAAGATCTGAGAAACAAGAAAGAGGCTAACCTGGGGCAATCTGAAGAAAGAATATTCCTGGTTAGAAGGGAGAAGTAATGCAAAAGCCCAAAGTAGAAATGAGTTTGGCTTCTTTGAGCACAATGACACAAAGACATAGAGTGATAGAGATTGAGAAGCTGGAGCTGAAGATAGAGGCAGAAATTAATTGGGCAATACAAGATTTAGTGAGTTAGGGAAGAAGTTTCAGTGTTGGTCTAAGGAGGAGGGAATGTCATGGGAGGATCCTACAACATAGCTTGACATGGTCTATTTACATTTTAGAAAGAACATGCTGATGGCTGAGGAGAAACCGTGAACTCACGAAGAGACTGATTAGGAGGTTAGTACAATCACTAAGTTGAGATAGGGTAGCAGCTTGAATGAGAGTTGTAGGAGCAAAAATGAGATAGATAAGCAGTCAGATTTAGGGTGAGGTTTGGAGGAAGATTTGACAAGCTCCTGAGGATTAGATGTGCAGGAAGGGGGAAAGGGATCAAGGATAATGTTGGCTTTTGGCCTGAGCTGTATGGTGGAAAGTTATGCTAGTTACTGAGATGATCCCACACCCGTCCTCCCTCCTGCTAGAGAAAAGGGGCAGCCTCTAAGCCACTTATGCTCCAGCTACCATACCAAGGGCCACACATTGCATCCCCACAGAAAAAGAGGTTGTTTCTAGCCTCCTGCGCCATGTGTGATCACCGCTTGTGCACTGGAGACACTAGCATATCTTTAGTGAAGCAGCCCTCCCATCATTTGTTGGCTCATGCCCCCCAAAATAATCATTATGGAGGCCTTCTCTCTCCCCATGGTTGCCACAACACTGGAACCTGTAGGGAAGAATGGTCAACCCCTGGACCCATAGCATCTATTCTGAATTGGCTACCCACCTCTCTTCAGGAAACAGAACTCAGCTTATTGTGCCTCACATCTCTCTTTACCTAATTCACCCAGAAACCAGGTCCCCAAGTCTTCTGTCATCCTTCAGGGCCTATACCAGTGCTCTCTGTAGATGCACTAATTGACTTGATTTCCCACACTTTGTGTCTTCTTAAACACATTCTCTACCATTTCTTTAGGATAATCTCTGAACTCCCTCTTTACTTTTTTAATAAATATATTTATTTACTATTTATAAGAAGAGAGAGAGAACATGCACACAGGGAGAGGAGCACAAGGGGAGGTAGAAGGGGGGGGGGAAGAATCTCAAGCAGATCCAGCGCTGATCTCAGAGCCCAAGATGGGGTTTAATCTCAGGACCCTGAGATCATGACCTGAGCCAAAACCAAGAGTCAGATGCTTAAGGGACCGAGACACTGAGGTACCCCTCCCTTCACTTTTTAGGCCTGATTGAAATGTGATTATCCTCTGAAAATGCTACTTCCCCTAAAGCCCTCTAAGTGGGGGTTGCTTTTCCAGGTCTTTCAGGGCTACAAGTGGGATAGACATTCTTTTTTGTCTCTGTTTTCTATCTCCCAGAAATTACGTGCATGTTCTTTGCTTTTCTGCCTATTACCATAGATTAATGCTCCATAGTCCTCAATTGCCCCACTTGTACACAGATTCCATTCCCACCCCCTTATGGAGGGACATCATGCTATAAATTTCCCCCTTTACTCTTATATTCAACTTTTTTTCTCCTGTTACTGGCACAGTCTCATCAGTATACCAACATGCTGTATTTCTCTCAATCAAGGAAAATGAAAAACTGAACTTTTCTTGACTCTGCTTCTCTCACCAGCTATCACCCCTTTTCCTTACTTTCCTTTATAGTGGAGATATTCACAAGAATTTTTATGCTTGCTGTTTCCAGTTGTTTTCCCCTTTCTCTCCTCCCCTCTCTTTGTTTTGGTAGCTTTTTATTCCAATCTACTTTCTACCATACATAAAAGTTTAAAAAAATAATACAACACACTTCCATGTATCTTATACCCAGACTCACCATTTGTTTACATTTTATTCTTCTATCATCTGTCTGTCTGTATACACACACACACACACACACACACACACACACACTTTGTTTTTCCTGAGTCATTTGAGATGATTGGAGACACTGTGCTCCTTACCACTAAACACTTGAGTATTTCCTGGGCATAAGCCTGTTCTCTTTCATTGCCACAGTAGAGTTATCAAAATCAGAAAATTAAACATTCCTCCAACACCATTATCCAATATAGTGTGTATTCAAATTTTGTCAGTTGTCTCAGTGTAAATCCGTGATCACTCATTGCACTTAATTATCATGTCTCTTTAGTAGCCTTTAATCTGGAACCATTCCTTAGGCTTTCTTTACCTTTGCTGACTTTTTTTAAAATTTTATTTATTTTATTTTATTTTTTAAGATTTTTTATTTATTTCACAGAGAGAGAGAGATTACAAGTAGGCAGAGAGGCAGGCAGAGAGAGAGAGGAGGAAGCAGGCTCCCTGCTGAGCAGAGAGCCCGATGCGGGGCTCGAGCCCAGGACCCTGGGATCATGACCTGAGCTGAAGGCAGAGGCTTCAACCCACCGAGCCACCCAGGCACCCCATGCCACAGTCTTTTGATGTTCCTCTGCTCCCTGGCATTTCCTCCTCAGTTTTGTTTTGTTTTTCTGTTTTTTGTTCTTCTTCTGGTTCCCCCTCTGCTTTGTCATCTCTTTAAGTTGGTTAGCCTCAAGAGCTCAGTTCTAGGGTATCTTCTCTTTATTTATCACCTATGCAAGCTCACACCGTCTCAATGGTTTATCACTTCCAGATGCTTATTTCCAGCCTGGGAGATTCTCACAAACTCCAGGCTCAGGTATCCCTACTTCACATCTCCATCAGTGCTAAGAACTTTCTTCTAAGGTACTAAATGATATTCAAACAGTCAATTCCAACATTCATTTCTCAGTCCTCCTCTTACTGTATCTTTCTGCCTTACTTATTTCTGTTGACCAATACCTGTATTTTAAAATTTGAGTTCCTTGATATTTGTTATATTACTCTTCTGTTTTTCCTTCTATTTATCTGCTTTGCTTAGTAACTGGAAGTAACTGGAAGATTTTTTTTTATCTCACTTTCCTGGCTTCCCTATGATTTTTCTTTCCTCCTTAAACACTTTTGGTGACTTCAATCAGAATTTGTACTAGCTGCCATTTTTATATTGATTATTTCCAAATATCTCTCTAGTCTCCCTCTTTCTTCTGAGCAATAATCTCATATGTCCAAGTGCCTCATTGAGTTTAATAGCTATAGGGCAAAAATATCCAAAACTCATTATCTTCCCCCCCCCACCCTCTTAATTCCTCTCTGATGTCCTCTATTGGTAAATTTGGTCTGAAATAACCTGTCACTCAAACAAGAAATTCTGGCGCCATCCTAGAATTGCCCTCCTTCTCTACATACAATTAGTTACCAAGTTTTGATTGTTTCTACTTCCTTGAAATGCCCTATCTTGCCCTTTCTCTTACAACACTACCTCAAACCAGACTTTTATGTTGTAATTAATAAGACTACAGGACAATAGACTTCTATTATCCCTGCTTCGTACTTAAAAACTCCAAGCACTGTGGCTAGAATAAATCCAGAAGGTGTTCAATCATAGGTTTATCAACAAGGCTAGTCAGGAAAACCATTTACTATTGAGAATGCTTTTATTTTAATACCTTATAATTTTATTATAAAGAGTAAATTTCTTCTAGTTTAAATATAGACAGGTTAGGAAACTGAATTTTCATTCTTCATATTACTAAGAACAAATTTGCATTTGATTCTCTTTCACAAAATTGAGTAATTATGCTAAAATATCTAATATTTGAATGTTTTCAGAGAATTATTTCATGTAAATCTTTAGTAAAGAAGTTTTTCATATTTAAGCTATGTTTAATGTTATTTAACTATAAAATATAATTAGTCTAATGTGCTTCCTATAAGAAAATAATATAATTCCCTTAAGAAGGTTTCTTGGGTAGCATGAATAAAATAATTGAAATAATGAATTCTAGAAAACATCCCAGGAAGCCATTTCTTTTTATGTTTCCTTAAGAAATTAATTCTCATTCTGAATAATATTTGACAAAAATCTGCAACATTTTTCCCTTTTCCTTATCTCCTAGATGTTTTGTTTTTATTTTTAAAAAGTAAAATAAAGATAGAGCAGCACTAATTATCCCATCAAACCAATGAAAGGAAAAAAATCTCTTTCAAAACTGGTTTTAGTGTCCAGAATAGGCAAATCCATAGAGATAGGAAGTTGATTAGTGATTGCCAGGGACTGAGAGGAGGAGAATGGAGAGTGACAGTTAATGACATGAAATTTCTTTTTGGGGTGATGAAAATGTTCTGGAGTTAGATAATGATCATAGTTGCATCATTTTGTAAATTTGTTTAAAAATACTGAATTATATACTTTAAAGGGGCAAATTTTATGGTTATGTAAATTCCATCTCAACTTTAAAAATTGGTTTTAGTATCAGAATAGTTGCATTATGTTGAATTTTAAAAGCACCTTGGACTCTTGCCAGATTGGCAATCTATTCGCCAGAGAAGAACTGCTCCTCTAAGAGCTCACATCTAGAGTAGAAAGTCACTCACTGAGTGGTTTTAACAATCCTATAAGAGAGTGAGTGCTTATTTGTTTACTGATATTTTTGACCCATGGCAAATACATTCAATTTCTTCATTTATCAAGTAGGGATAAGTGTGAAACATTAAAGAATTAGATTTATGAGTTGTTAATGAAAATATGTATAAGATTGATTAAAATTATAAGCTACTTATAACTTGGATGAAGTGGATAATATTTAATCATTCTTCAGGAAACCCTCCTAATAGCTTAACCTCTGAGGAATGTTACAAAATGGCATATCTGGTTATTTTGAAGAAATATCACTAGTGCAATTTCTAACAATGGCTATGCACTGTTTTTCTGGAGGTCTTGATTCTGTTTTTTGAGTTTTTATCTTTTTCTTTCAAGGGGCATTCTGTGCAATTTTGTTCTGTATAAAAATTCTAGCCTATAAAAGAATACATTAGGGGTGGTGAGGGATGCATTTTATAAATTAGCTCATTATAGGTAGTTTTGAAAAAAAGTAAGCTTCGCTAGGACAATTTGAACTATTTTTCCTGTCTTTTTCCACAAGACTGATTTTTCAGGAACACATCTTGTGCACACAGAGGTGGGGAAGTTCCTAACATTGGGGACTTCCATTCACATCAAGGAGAGTTGCTCTGAAATGCCAAGGCCCATGGCACCACCCAAGGTACACCTAGAAACACTTGAGATGAAAGAGGTTAACAACTTAATATTTTACCCTCAAATCTTAGCCTCTTTAAGTGTGACAGATTAAGGGACCTCACAGTTTATTGGAATTTGCTTCATAACCCTGCTGCCCTTGCATACTTCTGACTTAAATAGCTTCTCAAAACACAGTGTTGTCTTTCCAGACATGGACAAAAATCAACCACTTGTGCCTTTCTTTCTTTTTTTTTTTTCAAGATTTTATTTAAATAAGATTTTATTTAAATAAGATTTTATTTATTTTGACAGAGAGATCACAGTAGGCAGAGAGGCAGGCAGAGAGAGAGGGGGAAGCAGGCTCCCTGCTGAGCAGAGAGCCCGATGTGGGGCTCGATCCCAGGACCCTGAGATCAGGACCCGAGCTGAAGGCAGAGGCTTGACCCTCTGAGCCACCCAGGCACCCCAACTTGTACCTTTCTAATTTGCGGTCAATGAGTTAAAATATTACCTATTGAGCTAACTATGTGTTGCTAACATTTTAGTGAGGCAAAAAGAACCCAGTGCAAGTTTTTGATTCAAAGTTGAATTTGCTATGTACATCTGTAGTTCAGATAAAGACAAAGAGGGGGGGTTTGATACTGAAATAAAACTTTGGTATCCTACAACACTTCCCTCTTCCATTAAAATGTTTCATATAAAAAGTATATAACTTTAGTGTAAAATACTAAAAATGCACATGATAGCACCTCATTTACTTGACATTTAAACTTTCAGCAGTTGTACCTATGCAGAACAGACATAGCCTGGATAAATTGAAGAGGATTTCGGAAAAATATGTCAAAAATTTGTGCTTTATTTATTTACTAATCCACGTATGTAATTTCTTTATCACCTTTTTTTACTAATTAGATTGCTAGTGATATGGCAGGTCTTGGGTACACAGTAATGAATAAATAAAAACTTTATGGAGAACTCACAGAACATCCCACAGGTTCTCAGAAAAGATCCTATTGATTTTTATTTTTTTTTTTTAAAGTTCATGTAATTGATTTAACAACATGATCTCCCCTGGTGCTATTTAGTAGACTACAGTGAATGGTAAATTAAATGTAGGATACTATGAGTGGACAAAATACTAGGAATTGACATATAAAACAGCAGTCTGGGCCACTTCATATAGGGACAATATTTATTCATTTAGTAATCGATTTGTTCTAATTGCATATTTTAGGAAAATATATTTATCATTACTTTACTTAATAACAAAGATATAATATAAACAGAGCATTTATAAAATACTATAAAAATGTTACCACTGAATATTTTATTTTTATTGTCCAAATCCCAGAATTAATGAAATTTGTAATTTTAGATTTAGAGAAGAAATGATCAGATTTCCTGCTTCTGTGTTTTATTTTAATTATTCATTTTTTAAAGATTTTATTTGGCAGGCAGAATAAGGGAGAAGCAGGCTCCATGCCGAACAATGCAATGTCTGTTTTTTATGTATTTACAAAATACAACATAAAGGTTAGTATATTTGCTACCATTTCAGGATTTCAAGTTGAATTCTTTGTATATAATTATTTTTATACCATCTTTTCTCCAGATTCCTTAAGGTTGTTCTCACAACCCAAATGACTCAATAAATGATTATTTACCAAGTGCAAGTTAATCAAGAGTAGGCCTTTTGAAAATGAAATAAGGGTCCCACAAAAAGAAAACAATACATAAATGCTGAGTACAGAAGAAATCTCTGAATTGTGCAAATGTGACACAGCAGGTGGTTTTTACCTTCTGACCTTGAATGATTCCAGTCACTGGAATTAACAGGTTGGGTTTTGCTGAGCACAAAGCAATTTCTGTGACAACTTTTTACATAGGGCCAAAGAGCAAACTAAAAAGCAGAAAGTGACTTTGTGTGATTTTCTGAGCAGTACAAAGACACCATTGAATTGTTTCTCTTTGTACAGTATAGGAAATGTTTAGCTCCATTGTGACTCACCGAATAGGCTTTTTAATTGTTCACTCAGCAATAGAGGGTATGTGCCACACGTTTCTAGTGCTTCTTGCTTTATTTTTCATAGATGTTTGTTACTTGAGTATCTAGCCATAGTTTCAGCTTCAAATTGCAGAGGAGATTATTTAAATTTTTGAAGGTGCAGTGCAAATAGGCTTCCCTGTATCCTTTGCATATTAACATCTCTAATTACCTAGTAAAAAGAGATGTGTTTATTTAGATTTATTGCTTCAATCTGCATGGTCATATTTTACTGCAGTTAATATTTAATTCAGTGCTAGCTTTTATATATAGCAACAGTGAAAATTAGTGAGGGAGGAAAGATTCATACAAAACAGTATTACTATAATATGCAGAAGGGCGAAATTAGATACCCCGTTTTTATGGAAGAGAAGTGAATGCATCAGAAGCTCAAAGAAGAAGACCTGTAGAAGGCATGGAGTAGACAGCAAGATTTCTAAGGGGTGCTGAGACTAGAAGTAGATGTGAATGGATTGGCATAACTGGATAGGCAGAGGGGAGAGACAGGGAAGCAATTTGTCCAGGCATAAGGCATGGAATTTAGTTTGGTTGAGGTCCTGGAGGTCATCTGGTCCAACCTTCTAAGTAGTCCATGAACTCCCTTTACTTCTGTGATCATTTTTGCAGTTGTTTTAGTTTGAGAATGACCTTTAGAGCTACCCTTCAAGTCTAATCAGTCAAAAAGTGCCATTGATTTCTCTTTTAAAATGTCATTACTATTTAGCCTTTCTTTTCCAGTCCGGTGCTGCCACTGTGGTTGAAGCTCTTTTCTTATGCTTGGTTTATTCCAAGAGCTTCCCGACATATCTTGCCTCCAGTACATCCCGCCTCAAATTTATCCTGCACTCTAGCATGCACATCTGATAAATTTTCTTAAAATGACTCTTTCATCATATTATCAACCACACTTATAGAATTGTCTTAAAAGCCTAGACTGTCATTTGAGGCTCTCAACAGGCTCCAAAACTATAATTTCCCTTTTACCTCCTTCACCTCCATAGGAAGAGTCTTCCTTAGCAAGGCTAATCTATATTTTTCTCTACACATGCCATGCCCATTGAAAGCTTGCTGATTTTCCTCATGCAATGAATGCATTCCTGAAATGCACTCTCATCTTTCTTTGTCATGCTAAATTGTATTCATTTTGAAGGTATAATTCTTTCCTCCATGAAATCATCCAAGACCATGCCAGTTGTAGTGAATTTCACTTCTTTGACGTCCTACAATTCTATTTCATTGAATTATATGGTACTTATATGTATTATACTGACTTGTTAATTAGCTTTTTAATATTTGCCTATGCTGTCTCTGTATAATTTCATCCATACTAAGTACTGAATACCATAACATTTATTTGACTATTTCACAATGTCTAACCAAACTCTATGTAGTAAATGCTTAGTTAAATACTTGTGTTATTGAGTCAGAAATAAGATTAGCTCTTCTGAGGTAGACCAAAATTTGGAGAACTTTGGAAATTTCTTTTTGTTACCACTACATGAACAAGTAAAAGTCAATGCTTTCTAAATTTTGACTTTAGAATTCATAGACTAAGATCTAAACCCCCAAACCCAAATTTACACAAAATGTGTAGTCATTCATAATCTGAAGTTGTATAGTCAGCCAGAAATGCGAGAGAGAACTTTAATCTTTAGTATTAAAAACAAACAAACAAAAATTATGGATTATTACCATGGTTCTCCCCTCCCCAATATGTTTTTATATGATCTCTATGAATACGAGAGGATCTTAACAGAAGTACTATTTATTTTCTTTTGACACTGTCATTTTTGGGTATGAGCATGCATTTGTTTGAGTGTCTGGATTAGCTGAGGTTATTTCTATAATCAATTCATTTATTTACTCATTCAACAATTATAGAGTACCTGCTATAGTACCTATTACAGGCAGTGGTCTATGGAAGGGATGTAGATGGGGTGTAGAATAGAAATAATACAGCAAGATTCTTGTTTTTGTGGAACTTACCATGTGTAAGTGATGTTAAATCAAATAAGCTGTTGGTCATCACGATAGCTAACTCATTTATACTTTTAAATATAAAACCTGCTGCTATTTGCCTATTTAATGATAATGTCTATCACATTTTGTATAGAATGGACCAAAAATCATAATTGTAATTTGTGAAACAGTTAACTCCCAAAGAGTAAAATAATGTAATGGTTGCTTTTGGTAGGGATCCGTTTGTGTTCTTTCCCTTTCTTTTTAACTCTAATCAGTCTGTAGTAAAATATTAGAGTACTTGAAAGACTAAGATATTCAAGACCAGACCATATGAATATTGCTATTTACCTTAGGCAAAATACTGCCCCACATTTATTGAACTAATTTGAGGTATTTTTAAATATGTGTGCATTATACGTCCAAATAGATTATATGTTTATGTATTGCAAAGCACATTCTTTCATACATTTGTGTTCAGGTCTATGTCAATCCCTCCTTTCTCTTTCTACCTATCCATGTTTTAATGAAACCATGTAGGTCCAACTCAAGTTCCAGTTTTTCTGTGAAGCTTTTCTGATGCTTCTAGTAAAAAAAAAAACTGCAATAGATAAACCACATTTCTATGTGCTGTTTTGTTCATTAATTCTTTCATGGCTATATCTTTTTTACCCAAACAATCTGAACGGTTTTTGTGGGAAGAGATGTTTTAACCCATTGTTTAAAAAAAAAAAATCTTCTTTACCTAACACATATTACTTTTTGCAATTTACATAAGAGGGCAGTACATCTTTCATTCATAAGCAATAGGAATAGCTTGATATAACCAGGCTTGTGGTTAGGCTTCTTTAAGTGTGTTACAGGGGTAAGAAGCAAACAGAGCAAATAAAGAAGTGAGAATTGGAATGAATTTCTTTTTTTTTTTTATAATTTTATTTATTTATTTGTCAGAGAGAGAGAGAGCATAGGCAGAGTGGCAGGCAGAGGAAGGGGGAGAAGCAGGCTCCCTGCC
Organism: Mellivora capensis; assembly: GCA_004024625.1. Taxonomy (NCBI): domain Eukaryota; kingdom Metazoa; phylum Chordata; class Mammalia; order Carnivora; family Mustelidae; genus Mellivora; species Mellivora capensis. The sequence goes on along the minus strand of PISX010007478.1, from coordinate 41,203 downwards.
GAGCAAGGAACCCAATGTGGGACTCGATCCCAAGACGCTCAGATCATGACCCGAGCCGAAGGCAGCCGCTCAACCAACCGAGCCACCCAGGTGTCCCTGGAATGAATTTCTAATAACAATAATTATTATTAAAGGAAGGGATTCTTTTTTCTAAATATTTTATCTATTTATTTGACAGAGAGAGAGATTACAAGTAGGCAGAGAGGCAGGCAGAGAGAGAGAGGAGGAAGCAGGCTCCCTGTTGAGCAGATAGCCCGATACGGGGCTCGATCCCAGGACCCTGAGATCATGACCTGAGCTGAAAGCAGAGGCTTAACCCACCGAGCCACCCAGGTGCCCCAAAGGAAGGGATTCTTAATGGAAGGGTTTTATCTTTTCCCCTGGTGAAATGGTCTAAAAATTGAGTGTTTTGCTTTGCTAGACAGAAGGAATCTGCCAAAGTGGAGTTTCTATAAAGTCAACTTGGTTTAAAAATTACTTGAGTATTATTTGCTTGCCTTCATAAATCTGTATAATCTCAAGAGGTTCTTCTTTAATTATCTGGCTCCAGATAATTAGGACTATAGGACTATACTAAAGCCCTTGGTTAAGGCTCCAGACATTTTGTCAGCTGTGTAGCTGATCAGTGTTACCGTGAACCCATAATAGAGGTCGCCTGGCAATGAAGGCAAGCATTGAGATTTCACCACACATGCCCAGACATACCTCCCAAGAACATACCCTTCAAGTGATGCCCAGTGGGCCAGATAGAACAAATCTGAAATGAATCCAACAAAGTTTATAAAAGTTTAAAGCGGAACTCATTAAACAAAACAAAACAAAACAGAAACACTAGGCCAGAGCTTAAAGTTTTCTTTACAAAGAAAGCTCTTGGGGCACCTGGGTGGCTCAGTGGGTTAAAGCCTCTGCTTTTGGCTCAGGTCATGATCCCAGGGTCCTGGGATCGAGTCCCACATCGGGCTCTCTGCTCATCAGGGAGCCTGCTTCCTCCTCTCTTTCTGCCTGCCTCTGCCTACTTGTGATCTCTGTCTGTCAAATAAATAAATAATAAAATCTTAAAAAAAAAAAAAAGAAAGCTCTTTTGTGAATCTTGGAAGACAATTAAAGATATTTGTTACTCCTGTTTTATTTCCTTCCCATTTAAATTCCTTCAACATGACAATGATGATAATAATGATAGCTTCAGTGTGAAGAAACATGTTAAAATATCTTACTGACATTTCAGAAGTATAAGCTACCTCTTCTCATCAAGGTAATTGGAAGATCTTATTTAAGGACATATTGAAGGCACTAAAAATATTGGGTCTGTGTTGGTCCTAAATACATGATGTATATGCTAAATATAATGCACATTGTCTTCAGAGTCTACACATGCCCTATATGCAAACTATACAGCTGTCTTCTGGTCTGCACTTATTTTACATTATCTCAATTAGAATGATCTGTTGAAAGTCTAGTATTGCTTAATATTTATACAGATGTCTATGCTTTAGCACCCACCCAGTTGTGAACAAACGTCAACAAACCTTTGGTAAACTGTATGTAATATGGTCATTCATTTTCATGCACTCAAACAATTTTGCAGCAGCACTGCATGCATTATTTATCTCTCTCTCCCAGGCTTTGCTAATCTGAAATGAGCTCAGAGTCACCTGTTTACAGGCTAAATCTCTTAATATATGCTCTTGTAATAGAAAGAATGCCATAAGGCTGACAAGGTATCACTAAGCAATAATCAGTGATAAGCTTCAATGATAACATGTTTAAGAACAGCTTTGCTTCCAGAAACAACAAATGTTGGAGAAGATGTGACATAAGAGGAAACCTCTAACATTGTTGGTGGGAATGGAAGTTGGTACAGCCACTTTGAAAAACAGTGTGGAGGTTCCGCAAAAATTAAAAATAGAGCTACCCTATGACCCAACAATTGCACTAATGGGTATTTACCCCAAAGATAGAGATGTTATGAAAAGAAGGACCATATGCACCCTACTGTTCATAGCAGCAGTGTCCGCAATAGCCAAACTGTGGAAGGAACCGAGATGCCCTTCAACAGACGAATGGGTAAAGAAGATGTGGTCCATGTACACAATGGAATATTGTGTACTCAGACAGCAGAAAGGATGAATACCCAACTTTTGCATCAACATGATGGGACTGGAGGAGATTATACTAAGTGAATCAAGTCAAGCAGAGAAAATCAATTATCATATGGTTTCAAATATTTGTGGAATATAGGGAATAGCATGGAGGACATTAGGAGAAGGAATGGAAAAATGAAGGGGTGGAAATCAGAGAGAGATGAACCATAAGAGACTATGGACTCCTGGAATCAAACTGAAGGTTTTAGGGGTGGGGGTTGGGTTCCCTGGTGATGGGTATTAAGGAAGGCATGGATTGCGTGGAGAACTGGGTGTTATATACAAACAATGAATCATGGAACACCACATCAAAAACTAATGATGTACTATATGGTGGTTAACATAACGTAGTCATAATAATAATAATAATAATAATAATAATAATAATAAAAAAGAACAGCTTTGCCTCAGTGCTTGTCTGCTACTCTAAATATGACCATCATCACTGGTGCAATGTTGAAGTTCGTCTTCAGAATAAACTTGTGTCTGGAATTGGTGGGGTATGCCTTTAGAGACTGGGAAGTGTCTGTGGCCTATACCTGAAGCTCTATCATAGCTGAACCACATCAGGGATGCTACCTGCCGCCACCAGCTGCTCTGGTTCTGGGCTTAGGATCCTTATTTTGGTCACCAGAGCTTAATCTTGGCTCTGTATTTAACAAAGAATAATTCTAAAAGACATGGTGCCTTTTTTGTTAGTATTGTGTATTCATTCTCTGCTGAGAAAAGTGAATTCTGTTATATGTGCTTGTGTGTGCCTAGGGGTCTTTGTGTTCATTCATTTTGAAACCTGAAACTGTCAGTGCTCACCTCATGTGAAGGGCTGTGTGTGTGTGTGTAATAGTGTGCTAGTGGCAGTTCTTTTTTGGAAATAGTCTGCTCTGGGTCAGTTGAATACATCTCTTTGTCTGTGGTAGTTAGGGTATGTTTTCCTCTTTCAGTATGCTCTTTCACCCCATCACGAAATTTGGGAAAGTCGAAATGAAACAGAGGTGTAGAAGAGACAGGGCAATGTCAGTGGTGGCTATTAGCAATAAAAGGCTGAAGAGCAGCCTTTTGAACTATTTTGCATTCAATTTTAACTTGATGTAAAAGCTACATAATGTGATAGAAATACAGATCCTAACTTTCTAAAGGTGACTTCCAGCTTTGTGTGTGTGTGTGTGTGCTTGTGCGTACTTATCTCTTAGGGATCATTCACTAATATTTGAATTAGTATTTTATATTTTTCTTTAAAATTATTTTCAATTATTGGAGTTTGAATAGTGCCCTTTTCTGGTCCTTTTATGAACCCGATGTCCATTCTGAACTCTTTAATGCTGGCTTTTGAATACAAATAACTATATCATAGAACATACCATCCTTACATTTCAGTATTTGAGATTTCTGAATTCTTATAATTATTTTATAACACATAAACTGGGGGAAGAATGGTATACTGTGTATACCTAACCTCCATATTTATGGTAGGGACAAAAATAAACTAGCTCATAGGCTTTTTCTCTAAGAAAATAAGAAAAAAGAATCTTAAAGAAACTAGATACTATTTTGCACTGTCTACCAACTTACAAAAGAAATCCTAGTGGCTTATATCTCTTGGTATTCAAAGCATAGCACCTTGTTTAAAAATAGTGAATGTTTAGAGTTTGAAAGAATAAATGATTGGATGAATAGGTGAACGAATCATGCCGTGTGATCTCAGGAAAGAAGTGGCTTATGGCCTATGAACAAATGGGATGGGAGTAGTTTCCTAGGGTCAATCACCTTAATAAGCACTATATGACCAGGTGGTCCTTCATTTCTCCCACTGCATGTCTTAGATTAATATTTCCTAATTAGAACTCTTTGGTTTTCTACTCAGTGAATTTCTGTTTCAACTTTCCTCACCCTCGTTATGGAAGAAAAGTCTCCAATGACATCCAGCTGCTTTTTGCCTAGAATTTGAGTGCAGAAACAAATTGCACGCTTAAAATGGATTAGAATGTTTCACCACACATTGGTCTGGGATGAATACCCTGCTAGGAGCAGACAGCTCTAATTAGAATGTGCTCCTATAGCAGGGAATTTGATTAGAGACGAGAAAGTTATAAATTCTTCATGGGAAGAAATTGTCTGATAAAATTAAAAATTACCTGTATTTTATAGATATTCTCTCTGCCTCTTATCTGACAGAGTTGCTAATGCTAAACCCAGTGATATGAAGTTACATTAATAAACATGTAAAAACTTAATTTGTTAGCAGAAAATCAATTTAAAATATTGTAAAATCTTAGATGAAAATAGTGATGATGGTTAAAGATAGTGCTGAGGAGTAGCTATTTGTCCTGTAGTTGATTTGCATATAACCCTTTCAAAACACACACAGACACAATCACCCCCTTTGAAAAAAAAAATTTAATTTGGATGGGAATAACACATGACTATAGCAGTAGTAGAGAAGATTGGAGCACTTGGTAATTGGAAGTTCTTTAAATATATTCCAACTTGCAAGAGGGAAAAAATTCCATACCTTCCAAAGACAGAGAGATGTATTCTCTTTAAAGATGTATAGTCTTTATATGCTAGCTCCCATGTGCCTCTGGTCCTCCTCTGCCCCAATTGTAGGCCTCCCGTCCCTCCTCTCCCTAAATCCAGCTTTGGTATATACTGAAGAATTCAAGAATTTCCATATCATAGCTTCTCCTGCAGTCACAGGGATTATAAGTGGAAGAAGTGTCTCTATTAAACAGAATGACATTTAAAGAAGATCCAGAAATCCTTTAAGAACAGTGGTACTTCAAGAATTTGAGGGGGAAAAAAAAAAACAGTAAAACAAAAACAGCTTCTGTATGGAATCAAAGAATCCTGCTTTTCATCAAGGACTCTGGAGAATTTGACACCTTTTAGAAGCCTATAAATAATGAATCCTACCAACATTAAACATGATTAAAGACTTTACGGACATTATAATACATTGAAGAAAAAAATAAACATTGGCCTCTAGTTCCAAATTGTAGAATCTTGACTCTTAATTGCTAACCCAGTAGTGTTGTGGAATAGGGATGGAGTGCGTGTGGAGGGGGAGGTGTCCATCAAGGCCTGTGCTAGGCATCCATTGTCTGTGCCCTCTTACTTGATGACTGTCGACTTCTACTCGCTGACTACCTACTGTCTGGGTGAAATAGACAGTAAGTTCGTTCATTCCACCCCCCCCCCATGATCTTTCTTCATTAGAAAATGAGCTATAGGGTAGGGATTCTCAAAGGGAGATTTTCACTCCTCTCCCTGGGGGCAGAGGTGGACATTTGCCAATGTGTGGAGATATTTGTGTTTGTTACACATTATGGGTGTTTTTCTGTGTATGCTATGCTACTAGCATTTAGTGGCAGAGGCCCGGGATTCTGCTCAATGTCCTACAATCCACAGGACTCACCAAGGACAATAATATAAATAATTATCCAATCCTTAATGTTAATTGCACCAAAAGTTGGGGAAAAACTCGAAGCAGAAACAGCAAAGAATCCCGATTTTCTCTTTTTGTGGAAATTGTATCTCCTGCCAAGAGCATTTTCATGTTTGTGGCAAGTAGGGCTGCTTGTGGAGTAGACTCTGAGATGTAAGTGAGCAAAAAGGTGTCTGTTAGGGAGTAATTTATGGATTAAAACCTGTGGAATGATGGGAAGGAAGAGGATTAAACAGAGCAATTGAGCTGAAATGAAGTCCAGTGAAGGACTTAGCCAAAGCCGTGGAGAACTCTAAAGTTAAGGATGAACTTTCAGAGTTGCTCCAAGTGGTTGAGCAGGCAGGTCCTGCACGCCCCCGTTGGTCAGTTATTAGATGTGGGCTTCCCTGGATGGAGCCAAGACTTAAGTGAAGCAGTAGCCTTAAACTGAGGCAATCCTAAAGGAGAGTTGACAGCCCACGGACATTTTTCAACAGCACTTTCAGTTACTGGGAAATAGGTTCTTCCTGAGATGGAGATACAGTTGGGGAGTCCTAGTGTTCTCTCCAATTTCTTACAGAGTCCTACTGTGAAGCTCACAGCTTCTAGTGCTTATAGAGAGAGGATTCTTTATGGAGTTAGGATCCTGATTCAAAGTTTCAGTTTTGTAATGCCTTAAGACATTCAAGGTATTTCACATGGCCTTATACCTTTAATTAACATATACACTTAGAAATTACTGCACTTTTTTGAAGGTTGCAGCTATATCAAAATTAAACTGATAATAAGAAATAAAATCAGCAGGTATGACAAAATTTAAAAATATCTACTGTATGTAAAACTATGGTAGATATTTCAGAAAATGAGTTTTTCAGTTTATTTCCAGTATTATTTATTAGTAATTACCAATATCACATTTTTAACTTGAAGTTTTCATTAATTAAATCACATGTGGTGTCAAAGATATCAACTACTATCTATTCATAATAAAACTATTAATATATTACTTATACAAATACTAAAACTGTATTGGAAAAAGCTCTTCCTTAACAAGAAAAAATATAAAATAATACAACACAATTCAGTTCAGTAAATATTTATTGAAAAAGTAAAATGCTCAAAGACACACTAAATATATCTCAATCAGTAAAAGAGTAAGGAAGATACTGTTTTTAGTATAGGGACATGTACAATTTAGCAGCATCATAAAAGGAGTACATAAAAAGTAATAAACTTGATAAATCCCTGAAGCAGTATGAGTATCGTCTCTGGAGGTTTGGAGAGAGTAGTCACTGTGTTGGTTTAGGGTGATCAGGAAGAGCTCCAAGGAGCTCTGTTATCGACAGGATTTGGATGGGTAAAATGCATGACACACAGGTTATTTCAGGCAGAAGAAGGAACATCAACTTGTGATTTTAAACAAAGATGTACATTTTTTAAAAAAGATTTTATTTATTTATTTGACAGAGATCACAAGTAGGCAGAGGCCGGCAGAGAGAGGAGGAGGAAATAGGCTCCCCGCTGAGCAGAGAGCCTGATGTGGGGCTCAATCCCAGGACCTTGGGATCATGACCTGAGCCGAAAGCAGAGGCTTTAAACCACTGAGCCACCCAGGCGCCCCAAGATGTACATTTTTTTTTTTAAGATTTTATTTATTTATTTGACAGAGAGAGATCACAGTAGACAGAGAGGCAGGCAGAGAGAGAGAGGGAAGCAGGCTCCCTGCTGAGCAGAGAGCCCGATGCGGGGCTCGATCCCGGGACCCTGGGATCATGACCTGAGCCGAAGGCAGTGGCTTAACCCACTGAGCCACCCAGGCGCCCAGATGTACATTTTTTTAAAATAATGTTTTGTCTACAGAGAACTATCCTCTTTTCCCCTTAGCGTTTCTGTTTAATAAAATGAAACCCTAAGTAAGTACTTTGGCAGTTTTAAATATCACATTGAAAAAGCAGTATTTCTTTGGGATAAAAGCCTCTTTTCTTCATCATTACAAGGTTGTGCTTCAATGAATATTTGTATTTTCTTAAATGCTTGTAAATGTTTTCCTTTATCATTATAGGGTTTTGCTTTAGTGAGTATTTATTTTCTAAAATCCTTGCAAATGTTCATGATTAGATATGGAACTTCCACTGGGGAGGAATTTATAGAAGTAATTTTTTTTTCTAGCAAGTAAACAACTATCAGAACTCAGGATCAAATATTTTCAGGGTAGGCCAGATCAGAACTGTTTACCATCAGGAAATCAGGAAAGCTTGAAGGATAAGGAGAATGACAAATGCTGCAATATGGGAGTCAGACTTGGGACTAGTTTTTCAGGAAATCAGTACAAAGAGGTAAGTTTTAAACATTGAGTCTGAAAAGCAGTCATTAGTCTGTGGGGTAAATACAAATGTGGCACAAAGCACTATTAGCCAGATATACAAACCAAGTCTAAATGCTGAGTATCCATTTAGCCAGGTGCTGAAGGCTAATAGGTAGAGATTCAGTAATAGGAAGTAGGTATACATGAGAAGCATTAGTATCAAGCAAGAACTCTATCTTTTGATGTAGGAGTCAAAATGAACATTTAGTTAGTAGGGATGAAAAACATATGTGTGTGGGAAATAAAGGGCCAAATTGTCAGGTAAGAGTTCAGGTACCAGGAACAAGGCTGGAACACACTGTTCAGGGAACCAAGGTATCAGGCATCAGGCAAATATACTACTACTATTACTACCACTACTACTACTGAAGAATAAACTGGTTTGAATATAAACCGGCTTATTAACAAAATGAGACTTCAAGCATCTTATGTGATTTGAGGTTTAGATAATGGATCTTGGGCCAGCAGTTTTCAGGTGGACTCTGAGAGAGCCTCTAGTCTCTGCCCCCTGGTACTCATGCACTGGTGTGATCCTCTTTCCTTAAGTGTAGGTAGAGACTTATGACTTGTTTCTAACCAATAGAATACACAAAGATTGTGAGATGTTACTTCCATGATTATGTTACATGAGATCTTCACTTCTGTCCTGTCATATTCTCTGCATTGATGCTTTCTTGGTGGCTCTGATAAAGTAAGCTGCCACATGAAGTGGCCCAAGTGGCAAGAAACCCAAGAGCCAGCAAGGACTTGAGGACCTCAGTCTGACAACCTGCCCAACTTGCAAACTTGGCAGTGGCTCTTCTTTGGTAGAGCCTGGGATGAGATCCCAGACCTGGTCAACATTGTGATCATAACCTTATAAGAGATGCCAAAGCAGAGGATGTAACTAAATAGTATCTAGATTCCTGACCATAGAAACAGTGGGATAATAAATGTGTGTTGTTTTAAGCCACTAAGTCATGGTAATTTGTTACACAACAATAAATCACTAACACAGGCATTGAGTTGGTGGTAAGGCTAAGTGAGTATTAGGCCAATTGGCCTTGAAGGCAAAGGTTGGTGAGAGGAGACAAGCAGGGACAGACAGCCAAGCATATCTGTGTAGGTTCCCTGTCAACAGCTGCAAGGCCAGGAGAGGACACTTCTATACACCCTCCCCTCTCTCTTCTCTTTTTTCTTGCTGGAATGATAACATTTTATTTTGTATACTTTTTGGTTGTGAGGCAAAAAACAAAACAAAACAAAACAATGAATGAGTCATACACAAAGATCTAGCTCTCTTTTAAACAAATCAGATCTAGTTCTGCTGCTAGTCCATGGAAATAGAGTTTTGGGTGAAATCCAATTGTGTGGAATCCAATTGTATTGGGTGGAACAGAAACAGAATTTCACAGGGATGTTTGGAAACATGTTCAGTGTTCTTTTAGTGAATTAAAAAACTTTTCATGATGTTCAACAGTCTTCATATTCTTTTTTTTTTTAAAGATTTTATTTATTTATTTGACAGACAGAGATCACAAGTAGGCAGAGGAGGCAGGCGGAGAGAGGAGGGAGCAGGCTCCCCGCTGAGCAGAGAGCCTGATGTGGGGCGCGATCCCAGGACCCTGGAATCATGACCTGAGCCGAAGGCAGAGGCTTTAACCCACTGAGCCACCCAGGCACCCCCAGTCTTCATATTCTTGATTCCAATTTTATTTTCCCTCCTCTAACCTTTAATGAAATCAATTATTTTTTATACAGACACCTAGAAGGGCAAGGTGAAAAGTCTTGATCCCCAAGGATATTATATTTTAATAGCTTACTGGGGAATAAAAAAGGTAAAATGTTTTTTCTTTCTCTATCAAACAACACTATACTTTAGGAAATGAACAGAAATGAGGAGTTCATTAGATGCAATCATGAGGGGTGAAATCTAAATTATGTCTCTTATTCTACCACTGATTCATTTTGCAATGTTGGTAAATTTCTCAACCTTTTGGCGTGTGCATGTGTGTGTTTGTGTATGGTTTTCTACGGTGCTTCAGAACTGATATACTATAAATAGGAAGGGTTTTGAAAAACTTTTTAGTGTATTATGCCATGTTTGAATACTTATTTGAAGAAGATTGTAAGATCTAACAAGATCAGTAATAACCATGTATGTCAGATTAGTTCCTTGCTATTGGACTTTATTTATATTTTTGTATTTTAATAATTATTTCTAGGTGGTCAAGATTAAAAGCTAATTTATTTTGCTTAAAATTTAGTCACAAGAGTGGAACATCTGTCACAAAACAAGTGGTTAGAATGTAGGATTGTGAATACTTAGAAGTAAATAATTAGATTATTTTTTATTTTTATAAATATTTTTTCAGTTAAAAAATAAGTGTCTTAATTACATGTTTTAATATGCTTATAACTTTTTGCTGTACTAGAGCACATTTTTGTTCATATGACACAAGCACATTTTGCACTACTGGGACATTTTTATATGGTTAGAGAAAAGGAAAAATAAAATGAAACTAGAAAACCTAAATTAAAAATTGCCACTAAATCAAATCAGAAGTCATTTTTCACATAAAATAAAAGGCCTTTCCTCTGCAACAAACGAAATATGATAAGAAATCTATAGTGACAAATAGCTTCTTTTCCAAGTATAGTGCAATTGGCATTCAGTGTTTTTGGAAGTTGGTTATAAACAACATTAAATAAAATGCTCCTATGACTTAGGTTCTGGTAAAGACTATAAATGGAACTTTGCAGAGAAAAATTCTTATAGACTGACAACTAGAGAAGCCTAATTTTGAGATGGTGTTTTCTTTAGAAGTCAAGCTGAGGTATACACCTACAAGTTTTAGGCAGGAGGAAAAGCGGAAGAAGAAATAGTTAAACTTACAAAATTGTTATTAATGAGAATAACACAGAACAAAAATTCCCTTGGTTTTTAATGTGAAAGGATGTTATTTAAAATGACTTAGGATCATTATAATAATTTTACATAGGATAAAAATATAAAAAATATTTTATTTAGTCTTGTGTGTGTACATAGTTTATATGAAAATTTGTAACCAAAAATAAGGATAATCATATATAATCCTTAAATAATTATTATATATTATTATTTAAAAACAAAATCAAATGCAACAGAAATGACAATTTTCATTTATTTATGTATTTATTTATTTATAGTTGATTCTCATTATTCATGGCAATTATATTTCATAAAGTTGCCTCCAACACTGACCTAGCAAATGCTGAGTCATTGCTCCTTGGGGGACTAGGTACACATATATACATATCTTACATCGATTATGTAGTCTTAAGTTCAGAAACAGCTCATCCTGGCATATTTTATTTTCTTTTTCTAATTTCTAGAATGTTTTCCATTCTACTTTATAAAAGAGAAAACGAGGTCCCCAAATGTTAAGAGGCTTCCCTGAGAGCGTTCCACCACCAGGTGCCAGGGTAGAGATTCAAAGCTTGGTCCAAGAGGCCCCAGAGATGGGGCTCCTTGGGCTGTGCTGTGCAGAGCTTACCTACTGACTCCACTCTCTGCTTACATCTGTGACAGCTGGAACAAGAAGGCAGAGGTAGCTTCATTGGCCTCATCAGGGAATATAGGAGGTGGGGACTCACATCTTTTCCTGTTGTGGACATGTACATGAATGGACACGTGCATGAACGTACCAAGAGTATTAGTTTTGAGGTTATGAATAAATTTTAGTGAGTAGGTGAATTTATAAATATGAAACCTGCAAATAACAAGGATGGACTATAGTTAATCCAGGCAGCTACTCAGCCTTTACCAACCAGTATCACAAAGGCATGGACTAATCAGAGTAGATGTCAGCAATAAATAATTGGCATGATTGTATTGGCCTGTGCTGGCTCTCATCTTGGATCACCTCAAACTGTAAAACACATTTCAAAAACACATTTCTGGTTTTCCACATACGACTGCATTTGTACTAACAGCTGTGGTAGAGCAGCATTTCATTTTTGATGCATAAACTATGAAAACTATTATTTTCCCCTTGTACAATCCAGCTCCAAGATATTGCTTACATTTTCACTTAAAATGCTTAAAACCTTGTATTTGGATTAAACACAATGATGATTACAAGTATCTGAAGATAACGGCTTCAGTAAAAATATCTGTGAATCAGTCAGGGGGATAGCTCTCCAATGAAGGGGAACCAAGGTCGGTTGTTTCCACTTTATATGTCATGTTACTTTAAATAGTCTATGATTACTTAAATTGAGCCAGAAAATGCTTTTAATTTTTCATTTATGGATTTTTCAAGTCTAAAGGACAGCGATATCATTTATTTAATTTTTATTTTTTATAGGTAATTTCTACGGCAATTTTCGGTTTTACATGTTTATAAAAGGTTGTGCGTCATAAATCTTAAGAGTGTGAAGAATAAATTTTCTCTACACATTAAACATGGAAAATTATTACCAGATCTACTTCTAAAAATGAAGTAAACAAATTACAAATAAAATGTTAGTACTTTGCAATTTTAGTAGCAGAGAGAGTATTCAAGAAATGTATCACTCTAAAATGAGTAAGAAGTCTCATGGTAGGACTTCATGTTTATAAAAGAACAGGGCCCATGTGGCCTTGGAGGGTGCAGATTTCTGAATTATATTTATAATTTTCTCCCTCCCTCTTCTCTTTCTCCTCTCTCTTTCTTTCTCCTCTTTCTCCTTCCCTTCCCCCCCTACCCTTCCCTTTTCTTTTCTTTCCACCCATCCCCTTCTCTTTTTTCCTTTCCCCTCCTCTCCCCACTTCTCTTCTCCTTCCTCCCTCCTTTCCTCCTTTCTTTCCTTCCCTCCTTCCTTCTTTCCTTCCTTTCTTCTTTCCCCCTCCTCCCTCTTTTCTTTCTTTCCTTCCTTTCTTTGGTCTGACCTCTATTGCTCTTATCCCAGCCATAAGTGAGCTACTTATCCTCTTGTTTGCTTTACCAAGTCTTCTCTAAAATTGAAGTCTAGCAATCACTTGGAGATCTTGTTAAAATACTAGGTTCTAGTTCAGGAGAACCTGTGGTTCTCCATTTCTCACATGCTCTCACATGATGCTGATGCTGATGTATGACCGGCCATACTTTGAATAATCTGAGCCTAGACTACCTCACCTGCTTCTTAAGGGTTTCTATACCATTAAGTGTTTTCCCATAATGCACAAAAGTGTTTCTTATAGCCAAGAAGTTCTCCCTAAAATTCTTCCAGAAGTACCCTCATAACTCCTACACATTACTACCCCTTTCTTCCCTATAATATTAACTACCGTTCTGACTTCTCTTGTTATTATAACTTTTTCACAGACACCTCTTTATAAAGTGTTCTCCACATAAACATTCATTCCTACACATTATAGTTTAGTTTTGCTTCTTTTCTTTAATATCCGAGTACAGAGTGTTTATTAAATAAAATCACAGCATGACATCTCATATGCCTGGATTCTTTGCTCAAAATTACATTTATGAGATTTATCTGTATCATTACATGCATTCATTTTCTTTGCTGGATAGTATTCCATTATAAAGATGTATCACTATGTATCTTTGTACTCTTAGTAGATAACTGGGTTATCTTTACCAATAAACATTCTAGAACATGTTCTAGAATAAATTTTAGTTACTATTTACTTAGGAGTGAAATAGGTGGACTATAGGGTATGTGGATTATATATCTTTTTCAACTTTAATACACCAAATTCCTTTTCAAAGTGATTATGTCAATTTGCTGATCCAACATCAGTGTATGAGAGTTCCTGTTGCTCTATAAACACTTGCTACTGTCTGTTATTAATTTTAGAAAATCTTATTAATTTTAGAAAAATTTTTTATTAATTTTAGAAAAATTAATTTTAGAAAATACTATATAGTATCTCCTGCAGTTTTAATTTGCTGATTACTGGGGTTAAATGCTTTAAAAATATGTCTATTGGTCAATTATAACATCCTCTTCTATAATACTTAGTTCAAGTCTTTTATTTTTCTGACTTATTTTATCAGTTGGCCTTTTTCTTACTGTTTTATAGACATTCTTTATGTTGCTTATATGTATGGTGTGTATTTTCTCTTTCCTGTGGCTGTTTTTATCATGTCTTAGTGTTTTCTTTTGATAAGAGGACGTTGTTAAGTTTAATGTGGTCCACTTGAGCAATATTTTATTTTAAGGTTCCTGCTTTTGTGATCCTATTACAAAAGTGTTTCCAGGATGCCTGGGTGGCTCAGTCAGTTCAGCGTCTGCCTTTGGCTCCAGGTCTTGATCCTGGGGTCCTGGGATTAAGCCCTGAGTGGAGTTGGGTTCCCTGCTGAGCAGGGAGTCTGCTTCTCCCCTTCCCTCTGTCCCTCCCCTTTAAAAAGAAGTGTTTTCCCACTCCAAAATCATTAAGTCTTATATTATCTTCTAGATATGTCTTTTCCCATATAGATATCCCATTGATCTAACATTTATTGAAAAGACCATCTCTTCAATACTGCTACTTTTCCTAAATCAAGTATACAAATAAGCATGGGTCTGTTTATGAACTTTCTAATGTATTTAATTGATCTCTCTTTAATTCTAGTGCCAATATAACAATGTCTTAACTACTCTAGCTTTCCTGTGAGTCTTGATATCGGGTAATTTCCCCCATCTTGCTGTTTGTATTCAAAAGTGCTTTGTCTATTCCTGTGTCATTGCATTCACATACACATTTTAGTATCTGTTAATTAAAAAAAAAGTTGGGATATTTCTTAGATTGCATTGACTCTGTAGATTAATTTGGGGCTAATTAATATTTTTACCACACTAGTTCTTTCAATTTATAAATATGTTATATTCCTCTATATATTCACATTTTCTTTAATTTGTTTCAGTAATAGTTTATAGTTGTTCATATAGAGAGGTCTTATATATAAATTTGTTAAATTTATTCCTAACTTTTATTCTTCCATAAATAGCATGATATTTTCTTTTTTTTTTACTTTTTTGTCTCAGAAAATGTTTTTAATTTTTATTGGTTGTTTTTGTCATGTTTTTTCTTTTTTCATAATATTTTTAGATTGTAAATAGTATTTTTAAACAATTTTTCTTTTTGTCACCAGTAAGTTGATATTTACCAATATTACAATATTTGCTTATTTTTTATAACTATTAAATAAAAAAATCAATGTATTTTAAAGACATAGACCACAATCTATTATTTTTTTAAAATTTTTTAAATTTATTTATTTGTCAGAGAGAGAGGGAGAGAGAGAGAGAGAGCAAGCACAGGCAGACAGAGTGGCAGGCAGAGGCAGAGGGAGAAGCAGGCTCCCTGCCGAGCAAGGAGCCCGATGCGGGACTCGATCCCAGGACGCTGGGATCATGACCTGAGCCGAAGGCAGCTGCTTAACCAACTGAGCCACCCAGGCGTTTCAACAATCTATTATAATTAACATCATTTAAGCTTGCTATTCCATATTTAAGTTAACTGTTCCTGTTTATTAAGTTCTTGCAGTTATTATAAAAATATGTATTTTGTATGAGCTCCGTATTTAAGCATCTTCATTAATATAAGACATTTTGATCCATAGCAGGCTTCCTCAAAGAGGTGAAGTTCAGTAATAGAAGTAAAAAGCAATAAGTACTTTTTTTACTCCTCTTTGCTGATTACCTCCTTGGGTGATTGAATACTATAATAACAATAACAATAATTTCTATTACAATAATAAACTGGGATATAAACACATTAATATATTTTGTGATTCCACAACAAAATATGGACCCAAGGAACCAATATGTGCAAGATTAAGAAGAAATTTGGCATGATTTACACAAGAGAAAATTTGGAAGGAACACAAATACATGGATGTTAAAGAGCATCTTACTAAAGAATGAATGGGTCAAACAGGAAATTAAAGAAGAATTTTTAAAAATACATGGAAAGAAATGAAAATGAAAACAGGAAAGTTCAGAACCTTTGGGATGCAGCAAAGGAAGTCCTAAGAGGGAAGTACATAGCAATACAGGCCTTTCTCAAGAAACAAGTCTCAAATACACAACTTAACCTTACACTAAAGAGGCTGGAAAATGGACAGCAACTAAAGCCTAAACCCAGCAGAAGAGAAATTATAAACATTAGAGCAGAAATCAATGAAATAGTTATCAAAAAAAAAAAAAGCCAAAAAAAACAAAACAGTAGAAAAGAGCAACGAAACTAGGAGCTGATTCTTGGAAAGAATTAATAGGATCGATAGACCCCTAGCCAGACTTATGAAGAAGAAAAGAGAAAGGGTCCAAATAAATAAAATCATAAATGAAAGAGGAAAGATCACAACCAACATCAATGAAATACAAGCAATTACAAGAACATATTATGAACAAGTATATGCCAACAAATTAGGCAATCTGGAATAAATGGGTGCTTTTCTAGAAACACATATTCTATCAAAATTGAAACAGGAAGAAATAGAAAACCTGAACAGACCCAAAACCAGCAAAGAAATTGAAGCAATAATCAAAAATCTCCCAACAGAGTCCAGGGCCAGATGGCCTCCTAGTGGAATTCTACCAAACATTTAAAGAATTAATATTTACTCTTCTGGAGCTATTTTAAAATAGAAATGGAAAGAAAACTTCCAAACTCATTTTATGAGGCCAGCATTACCTTGATCCCAAAACCAGACAAAGATCCCAGCGAAAAAGAAAATTAGAGACCAGTGTCCCAGGTGGAGAGCAGTGCAAAAATTCTCACCAAGATACTAGCTAATAGGACCCAACAGCACATTAAAAGTTAAATGTTATATACAATGGAATACTATGCAGCCATCAAAAGAAATGAAATCTTGCCATTTGCAATGATGTGGATGGAACTAGAGGGTATTATGCTGAGCAAAATAAGTCAATCAGAGAAAGACAATTATCATATGATCACTCTGATATGAGGAATTTGAGAGGCAGGGCAGGGGGTTGTGGGGGGTAGGGAAGGAAAAAATGAAACAAGATGGGATTGGTAGGGAGACAAACCATAAGAGACTCTTAATCTCACAGAACAAACTGAGGGTTGCTGGGGGGTGGGAGGGTAGGGATAGGGTGTCTGGGTTATGGACATTGGGGAGGGTATGTGCTACGGTGAGTGCTGTGAAATGTGTAAGCCTGATGATTCACAGACCTATACCCCTGGAGTGAATAATACATTATATGTTAGTAAAAATAATTTTTTAAAAAGTTAACTTTTAACTTCAGTTAAAAATAGAGGCACCCTATGACTGAGCAATTGCACTACTATTTATATATTTATATATAAACAGTATATATTATATATTTGTAATTATACAAAGGATATAAACATAGTGATTCAAAGGGGTACCTGCATCCCAATGTTTATAGCTGCAATGTCCACAATAGCCAAACTATGGAAAATTCCAGATGTCTATCAACAGATGAATGGATAAAGAAGATGTGGTGTATATAAGCATGTATATATGTGATGGAATATTACTCAGCCATCAAAAAAGAATGAAATATTGCCATTTGCAAGGACGTGGATGGAACTAGAAGGTACTATGCTAAGCAAAATAAGTCAGATTAAAATAAAGAACTTTTACAGAAATTTTTCTTTTGTCTCTTCACAGTTAATACCTATTGTATTCTCCAGAGAAAACCATTATTCTAAGTTCTATTTCTATAAATTAATTTTTCTTTTCTTGAACTTCATATAAGTGTAATTTTACAGGATGTAGCATTTTGTCTGGTTTCTTTAGTTTTTCATTTCATTGTGCAATTTATCCCTGTTGCATATGCAATTTTTAAGTGCTCTATGATATTCTACTTTATGAAAAGACCATAATCTATTCATTCCACTTTTGACAGACAGCTGGATTGCTTCCAAATTCTGATTATGAACAATTCTGTTATGAAAATTTACATTTTGGGGTATACATATCCCCTCACTTTTCCTATGGGTATGCTTAGGAGTGCTGGGTCATAGATTTGATGTATGTTTAGCTTTGATAAATATGGGAATAACATTTTAAATTAATATAATGAAACTATAATTCTCTAATTTGGGGAGATCAAAATGTTGTTTTATAAGAATGGGGCTAAGAATAATTAGAGTCACTACAGAAGGGATTGTAAAAGAAGAATTGGTTAAACAGTTTGACAAGAATCAGAAACCAGCAAAGAAGCTTCTAAGCATTCTAATCATGAAAAGCTCTAAGTAATATAAGAAGATGGCAGCCTAACCTTACAAAGGTTAAGGTAAACACTACTGAGGTACATAAGTGTTATAATGTTTTCATGCAATGATAGTTTTGTCATTTCCTTTCCAATTGTTTTCATGTTCATTGCTTTGGATAGAGACTTTAGTCAATGTTGAACAGTAACATAAGACAGTTTCTTTCAATGAAAGATAAAATATCAATTTAAAGAAGTAGCATTAAGGGGCACCTGGGTGGCTCATTCATTAAGCCTCTGCCTTTGGTTCAGGTCATGACACCAGGATCGTGGGATCAAGCCCAGTATTGGGTTCCCTGCTCCATGGGAAGCCTGTTCTTCCTCTCCCACTCCCCCTGCTTGTGTTCCCTCTCTCTCTCTCTCTGTCAAATGAATAAATAAAATCTTTAAAAAGATAGCATTAAGCCAATAGTGCCTAACATGTACTGTGAACTCCCTCAAGTTAAGTCTAATGAGCTAGCTGCCTTTTGGACTTTTTTTTTTTTTTTGCCTTTGGAAATATATAGTTACCTTATAAATAAGACAAGTTAAGAATTTCTTCTTCTTTCTGTAAGCTATCTCTAGAAAAGTGGTCCACAAGGAAACAATATAGTATATAGTGATTCATTAATTCTGTACATCATCCAGTGTTCATCACAAGTGTGCTCCTTAATCCCTGTCACTTATGTCACCCATCCCCACTCCCCTCCCTTTGAGAACCATCAGTTTGTTCTCTGTAGCTGAGAGTCTATTCCTTGGTTCCTCTCTCTCTTTTTATTTCCCTTGCTCATTTTTTGTTTCTTAATTACACATATGAGTGAAATCATACAGTATTTGTTTTCCTCTGATTTCAACTGTGACAGACAGAATAAAGTAGCAATCTGCTGTAACACTATTCTGAATACATCTTTTTTTTCTTTTCTCTATTAAACCAATAGGGAGATATGGACATAATGTTTAGAATTTTCACTTCTAGAGATATATTATTATGAAATAAAACAGTAAATAACATATTGACATCTTCTCATTTAGAAAGCTATTTCTTGGGACAGGAATTGAAATCACCATGTTATATGTGATAAGGAAATGTCTGCACTTTAGAAGTAGCTTCATTATCTTATTTTTTCATTTTTTAAGGAGTTATTTATCTTATTTATTTATTAATTATTATTAATATAAATAATTATAAATTATAAATATAAATAATTATAAAAATTATTAATTATTTATCTTAGCGAGAGAGAGAGAATGAATAGATTATGGTCTTTTCATAAAGTAGAATATCATAGAGCACTTAAAAATTGCATATGCAACAGGGATAAATTGCACAATGAAATGAAAAAAGAGAGAGAGAGAGTGTGTGTGTGTGTGTGTGTGTGTGTGGAGCAGAGGGGCAGAGGGAGAGAGAGAATCACAAGCAGACTCCCCACTGAGCCTGAAGACTAATGGAGGGCTCGATCTCATGACCCTGAGATCATGACCTGAGCAGAAGTCAAGAGTCAGAGGATTAACTGACTGAGCTATCCAGGCACCCCTAGCTTCATGATTTTAGAGTTATATAGAGTATTTATAGAACTCATTGAGAGTTTCAAACTAAGCTGAATAGCCTTAATTAAATAGACCTGACAGAAAACTGACAATTCTGCGGGGGTAAAGTTGGTGTTCAGAAAGGGATTTACTGATGAGTCAATAAAACTGGAAGGATTATATTAAGCTGTGACTGGAAAGTCTGTTTATTTGTTTTTGTTTTTTTTTAAAGTAATGTGTGTATCCAATGTGAGGCCTAAACTCACAAACCTGAGATCAAGAGTCACATGACCTAATAACAGCCAGCCAGGCATCCTGTGATTGGAAAGATTTCCATTTTCTGCTCTCACACGATGTTTAGAACTGGATCTAGCATAAAGTCTTGGATAAAGAATATGATGAGACAGAGTTTTTTCTTGAATGAGGTTTTCAAATGAGGGAAATTGAGTAAATCAATAGTACTTTTAGTGTACCTTGGTTACTATTTATATTTATATGTCTCCATTTCTAGATGTGAGTTTTTAAGAGCTGGTTCTTAATCATCTCTGCATCCTTAGAACCCAACTTAGTGTCTAACACATGGAGACCCTCCAGCATGTTTCATATCAGTGGTTTTCAACCAGAGCCAACTTTGCAGTGAGGGGACATTGTCTGGAGGCATCTTTTGCCTGTCATAACTGGAGGGGAGATAGAGGTTGGGGGCATTACCACACATCCTACAGTGCACAGGACAGCCCTCACAACAGAAAGATATCTAGGGCAAAATCAATAGTGCTGAGGTTGAGAAATTTTTTTTAATGAATTAATAAATTCACTATTGGTAGATGAGCCCTTCAACATGAAATAACCTAGAACTGTTTATACCACATGTTTTTGCCTCTTAAAATTTAGTCCTGATAATCAGCTAGAAAATGATTTTTCAACTTACATGTTTTTTGAAAAGGAGTTTAACTTTATGTTTTGGATATATTTTTATAACTTTGTTATAGAATTTAAAATACAATTAAAATGTTATATATTTGAATTGCTTAGTAATGGCTTTTTTAAAAAATTTATTTATTTTTCAGAGAGAGAGGGAGAGAGAGAGAGAGCGAGCACAGGCAGACAGAGTGGCAGGCAGAGGCAGAGGGAGAAGCAGGCTCCCTGCCGAGCAAGGAGCCCGATGTGGGACTCGATCCCAGGACGCTGGGATCATGACCTGAGCCGAAGGCAGCCGCTCAACCAACTGAGCCACCCAGGCGTCCCAATTTGAATTGCTTAGTAATGGCTTTTAATTTCACTTGCATTAATCCTGAATCCTGGCCTTGAATCATGCATATATTATTTGTTTTGAAATAGTAATTTAACACAAAATTTCACAGATCTTGTCTTTCAGATCATCAGTGGAACCTGTAATATAGTAATTTCTTTATTGATTAAAATAAAATATAATGTAAAGTGAAAAAAAAGCTCATGAAAACTCATGAGGGAAACTTATGGCCTTAGACATCTTTCACACACAATGTGAAATGGGCTATATGAAATGATAATAGTTGCCATTTACACTTCAAAAATAAAAGTAGCCTTGGACTTGATTTTTATTTTTTCCATTTT
Source organism: Mellivora capensis (assembly GCA_004024625.1). NCBI lineage: Eukaryota > Metazoa > Chordata > Mammalia > Carnivora > Mustelidae > Mellivora > Mellivora capensis. The sequence goes on along the minus strand of PISX010007478.1, from coordinate 19,986 downwards.
CATCTACTATATAAATCTGACAAGTTGATTGTTGCCAGTGATATCTAAATTAGAAGAAAGATACCACTGCACATGTGATTGGAGAGCTGAATAGCAATGTTATTTCTTCTTGGAAAATGTGCCTAGCAAGATTTTGCCATCAGGTATATTCTCTACTATCATTCAAAAAAGTAGAAAACAATGATGTGCTCAGATAAGAGCAATGGTGCTCCATTTTTTTTCATTATTTTTGGCCAATGAAAATGAAAGTATGTACTGGGTTTTGTCAAAATGCGTACAGATTATATGTTGTAGTAATTCAGAACACCTAGAATATGTTTTGGCATCCAGATTAAGAATACAAAGGTCCAAGAAGGCTGAACTTCTCCATATGTTGAGCAGTACACTTTGCACCAATAACCAGTGATGGGAGAACTGAAACTATAGGGAGAGTACAAAGATCATTGCAGTACCAGGCACCAGGGAAAGAAGTTCAAACCTTTCTGCCTAGTGAGTCTTGGTATTAGACTGGCCAAAGAAGACAGAACACATTCAAGCACAGAATGGGACAACACTTTTGCTCATAGAGAAAAGAGACAGAGTTGTGTTAACTTCATAATGTGTGTAGGTCCCTCATGGCTAGTGGGTGCCCCTAGAAGATGACACGGGAATTGGCCTATCCACACCTCCACTTGTGCCACAATAGAAGGACCCTAAGCCTCCTGTCTGGAATGTGTATTTCTGAAAGCTATGGGTTTGCCTGAGGTCTACTGATACAGAGCAAAGGAATACTCATTGATCCTGAAACACAGAAAGATATTACCACACAAGGAGATAAACCTGTTGCAGGCTGTGTGGGCTCTTTATCTACTGGTTAAGAAAATATTCCAGCCCCAAGGCCCATTCTTATGTGGCTGAGTGGAGGCTGAAAGACTACATACCTGGGACTTCCTTTCCCAACAAAAACACCGAGCCCCACAAAAAAGTCAGAAACTCCTCTAAATTAAAATAAATGATGTAATTCTTGGTAAAATCTACATTCAACTTCAGCAATCTCCACAATAAATTATATTGAATTTACTTGGTTCACAGAATTCATGTCATAGACAAAGCTATGAACATAGAAATATCTCGAATTTGATGGTAAACTTGACTTAATTTTTAAGCATGGATGGAATAAATTTACTCAAATATAGGTGTAATTTCATTACCTATAGAGCAAGGAAAGCATTTCTTATGATTTCTAAAATAATTATCATCATATCTTCAAGTAGCAAGATGGCGATAATTACTGTATTTCTTGATGCCCACTGCTGGCAGGATCCTTGAGTACAACATGATTGCATGAACCGTAGGGCTTGAGATCGAGGAGAATTACACTGAAAATCTGGTGATATAGGAAAAACGTTTAGAAAACAGTATTACATTTCTTTATTATATACACAGCATTTGAAAAAAAATAATTTGACATCGTAACTCTTTCTAGAATCTGGTGTGTACTTACTGCTACATAAATCTGGACATCTCAAGAATCTCGTTAAACCCACCAAACCTCTCTCAAATCCCCAAAGGGAAGGAGCAGATCTGCTCATTGTTTCTTTCTGATAATTCACATTGAAAATATATGAAAAAATTTGGAAACACATTTTAGAAGGTGCTTCGGTTCTTCTGAGTAACTCTTCCAGCTTTGTAATCTATAGAAATAACGTTCTTGAGGAGTATATCCATAAACTACTACAGGTTTATCCTTTAATTTGAGGGCACCATAAGATAATATGACACATCACAGTCTGATAGGCAAAGTGAAATCACACCCATGCATACTATGTAACTAGAATGAAACAGAAAGGATATCCTAGCCTGTGTCAAGAAAACAGATGTGAGAACACAATTTAAGAAAAGATCATCACTGAAGATAATTAGTTAAAGATTAATGTTTTTACCCTCAATAAAGGATTTTATCAAATGTATTAAATTCCAGATGAAAGATCCACAAATCTTTGTAGATTTGTGGATTATTTTGTCCAACAATTCCTGTTTCTGTATCAAAGAATAGAGAACCTAAGCGTAGCTTCATTAGGGTCACCAACAATGCAATCCTGGTAGCTTTTCACTTGTGGGACGCTGCATGGTCTCTAGGCTGGTCCGGTTCCCAAATCTATATTCTTCTCGCATAACATACTGTCTCTGAGTTTATCAGAAAAGACGCATGATTCTCCTGGCTGGCAGCAGTTACCCAAATTACAAATTACTGGGATAAAAACAAACAGCAGATAACCTATACGATGTTTTATTAAGCCTCTTCATTTGCTTATATATGTTTTCCCTATATTTCTTTTGTATGTAAAATCTTTTGTATATAAAATGCATACTGGATCTGCAACTTTGCAGAATAATCCTTTCCCTGTGAAGCTCACGGTATGTCTGAAGTACTAAAGAAAATATTAGACAAAAGAAGTAGCTCTTCTATTCAGTATCTGAAATATGCTATGTGAGATTGGAATTACTCCATTATTTACATATGTATTTACATACATTATTTACATTATTTACATTACTCAATTATTTACATATGAGAAGTTTGCTGATCATGCCCAGGAGCAGAAAACATTGAAATAGCAGTGATATGCAGCATTGTGTTCTTACTGCTTTCTCAGTGGCCTGTGTGCCTAGATAAAAAGCAAGTGCTAAACAAAGAGATGATATTTCAATATAATCAACTGGGCTGATTTACCTTTGTAAAAAGTCTAGAGGCGTGATAATATATCAAAATTCATTAAAAGTATTTTTAAGAGAATGTTTACTTGTTTTTGCTATTTTATTTTCATTCAAATAAGCTATAAAAGCTAGAGCAATGTACACTATCAAAATGATTATTATAGTACTATTTTTAGACATAAGAGGAAGTGCCATGATAATTATTAGAAAGTACATTAGGTAAATGGAGCTTCTGCCCCCCACATATCAGTAAAGGTATTTTAATAGAACAGTCTTCCTGAGTCCTGTTAATGTATCATTTTATTTTTGCTAAATGCAACAGATTTTAGCATTTGATTACCATGCTACTGCAGCTGTATTACGAACCATGAAAATGTCAAGATTTATAAGTAGAAATTTTGACTACATTGCTGCAATCACTATTAGTTGCTTTTATTTAGCTTCTTATCTTTTAATTTATTTTTTTAAGACTTTATTTATTTGTATGAGAAAGAAAGAGAGCATGAGCAGGGGGAGGGGCAGAGGGAGAGGGAGCTGCAGATTCCCTGCTGAGCAGGGACCTACTGCTATCCCAGGACCCTGAGACCATGACCTGAGCTTAAGTCAGACGTTTAACTGACTGAGCCACCCAGGTGCCCTTCTATTAACTGCTTTTAATTTATTTGTAAAGAAATGCATTTATTATTTAGGAGAAATTTTGGTTTTGAAGTCAATGGAACTGAGTTGGACTATGTGCAGCTCTGCCTACTATAGAGGTTCTTAATGGGGTTGGAGAAAGAGAACACAAAGTACTTAGCACAGGAGTTGATAAGTAAATGGTAGGTTTTATTGTGAACTTCTTTTATGCATCAGTCCATTCTCATGCAGCAAATAAGATACTTCATTAGAACTAAGAAACTGGTATTTTGGAATCAATCCTTGTTTCATCCATTCTCAGTCTGCCTTTAACAGAAGCCTCAAAGTATGTTTGGTTGAAGAACATTTTTGGTTTTCATGATGCAGATAAAAATATGAAGGGAAGTCCTGTTATAACTTTTATTTCCCATTGCAAATCATAATAGATCTATTATCCATCAATATAATACAATCCTCTTGAATATAATTGTAATTGAATCAGTATCATTATTTTTGCAATTCATTATACATATTTTACCTGTAATTAAAATAAAAATATCTTTTACTTATTCAAAAATTCCTTATTTTCCAAGTTATAAAAAAATGCTACAAATTAGTCCTAGTTAAGCTTATACAGTACTCACAATATTTAGTGAACAAATAAGTTGTTTCCACCTGTATAGGCAGGATATTTTGCTAGTTGTTTCTGGGAGATGCAAAAGAAATGATACATTCATCTTATTCTCTCTGCTTTTACCTTCTACTAGAAAGATAAGGCATGTAAATAATCAACTTTAATACAAAGCATAATTCTGGAAAAGAGGAGTAATGAATGTATGCATGTCTGTGTGTGTGTGTGTGTGAAAATTTAAATGTGTAGTTATGTTGCCTCTTTGTTTAGTTGACTGTTTGCTTTGCAGAAGCTTTTTATCTTGATCAAGTCACAAAAGTTCATTTCACTTTTATTTCCCTTGCCTTTGGAGACATGTCTTGAAAGAAGTTGCTGTGGCCAGTGTTGAAGAGGTTATTGCCCATGTTCTCCTCCAGCATTTTGATGGATTCATGTCTCATGTTGAGGTTTTTCATCCATTTAGAGTTTATCTTTGTGAATGGTGTAAGAGAATGGTTGAATTTCATTCTTCTATATATAGTTGTTCAATTTTCCCAGCACTATTTATTGAAGAGACTGTCTTTTTCCATTGGATTTTTTTTTTCCTGATTTGTCAAAGATTATTTAACCATAGAGTTGCGGTCCATATCTGGGCTGTCTATTCTGTTCCATTGACCTCTGTGTTTGTTTTTGTGCCAGTACGATGCTATCTTGGTGATAACAGCTTTGTAATATAGCTTGGAATCAAGCAACATGATGCCCCCAGCTTTGTTTTTCTTTTTCAGTGTTTCCTTGGCGATTTGGGATCTTTTCTGGTTCTACACAAATTTTAGGATTGTTTCTTCCATCACTTTGAAAGTGCCATTGGAATTTTGATAGAAGGGGAAAAGATATTTGCAAATGACACAACAGATAAGGGGCTATTATCCAAAATCTATAAAGAGCTTCTCAACTCAACACCCAAAAAATAAATAATTGAGTCAAAAAATGGGCAGAAATCATGAACAGACACTTCCCCAAAGAAGACATACAAATGGCTAACAGACACATGAAAAAAATGTTCATCATCATTAGCTATCAGGGAAATTCAATCAAAACACATTGAGATACCACCTTACACCAGTTAGAATGACAAAAATTGACAAGGCAAGAAACAACAAATGTTGGAGAGGATGTGGAAAAAGGGGAACACTTTTACACTGTTGGTGGGAATGCAAATTGGTACAGCCACTTTGGACAACAGTGTGAAAGTTCCTCAAAAAATTAAAAATAGAATTACCCTATGACCGAGCAATTACATTACTGGGTATTTACCACAAAGATACAGATGTAGTGAAAAGAAGGGGCACATGGTCCCGAGTGTTCATAGCAGCAATGTCCACAATAGCCAAACTGTGGAAGGAGCCGAGATGCCCTTCAACAGATGAATGGCTAAAGAAGATAAGGTCCATATATATAATGGAATATTACTCAGCCATCAGAAAGGATGAATACCCACCATTTACATCAACATGGACGGAACTGGAGGGGATTATTCTGAGTGAAATAAGTCAAGCAGAGAAAGACAATTATCATATGGTTTCACTTACATGTGTAACATAAGGACTAGCATGGAGGACAATAGGAGAAGGAAGGGAAAAATGAAGAGGTGGAAATCAGAGGGGGAGATGAACCATGAAAGACTATGGACTACAGGAAGCAAACTGAGGGTTTCGGTGGGGGGGAATGGGTGATCCTGGTGAAGGGTATAAAGGAGGGCACAGATTGCATGGAGCACTGGGTGTTATATGCAAACAATGTATCATGGAACACTACATCAAAAACTAATGATGTATTGCATGGTGACTAACATAATAAAAAAATCACTATTGATAAAAACACTCAAAAAAATAAAAAAATGAGTAGATATGGGGATCTACTGGATTAGGGATCATGCAAGGGGGTTTATCCTATGGAAATTCATGCATGACTCCATGAGGGTCTTGAGTTGGTTGGCAAAGGAGAGAGATGATTTTAAGTACATCATAGTATATACTACTTATCTTTTCCTCATGTATAAAAGTCTTATACTCAGGCCCATTTTAGAGAAAGGCACCAAAATAAAAGGAAAAATTAAAAATTATGCATGTATTAATCATGTTTTTACAGAAAAGAAAGTGCAAACCTTCCATACTTAAATTTTTTATAAAATCATTTATTTTATTTTTTTATTAATTTAGTTTTTAAGATTTTATTTATTTGTCAGAGAGAGAGAGAGAGAAAGAGAGCACAAACAGGAGGAGCAGTAGGCAGAGGGAGAAGCAGGCTCCCTGCTGATCTGGGAGCCTAATGTGGGGCTCGATCCCAGGACCCTGGGATCATGATCTGAGCCGAAGGCAGATGCTTAACCAACTGAGCCACCCAGGCATCCCCAAGTGATTTATTTTAGTATATGAGTAATACCTACTGCAAAATTAAGAAAGCACAAAAAAATATAAATAAGAAAACAGAACTCCATTATACCAGCACCCAAAAATAGTCACTTCTGTGTTACTTTCAGATAATTTTGAATGCATTTTAGTGCACTTATACTATTTTTTGTTTTACAAAATAATAGGCCATATTAATGTAAATTTGGTAGACCGCCTTTTTTTTTCTGTTAACAACATATCAAACACGTTCCATTTCTTCCCTTAAATGGATTATGTGTGGCGTTTTGCACACTTTTTCTTTAAGATACATCCCTTGAAGTCTTGGGTCCAAGGAGGCATATTTAAAATTTCTGTAAATATATCACAATCCAGAAAGGTTATACCAATTTATACTTTCAGCAAGTTTGGAACATGTACTTGATAGTTCTCATTTCCCTTAATGTATGGAGAAATGAGCATTTGCATAGATCATAAGTGTGTTTTTTTTTTTAAATCAGTATTTTCACTTGCTTTCATTTTGTTAGAAACACATAGCATTTTATTAATTTAAAGTTAGTTTTTAAATGCTTATTTTATTCGAATATTTTAAAATATTTTTTGAGTTTTTAAATGAAAATCGGCAGTTTTTTCTGACCTTAGTAATTGTTCTTCATGAACCTGTTGGGTTTAATATATTGATTAGTTTTAAGAGCGCTTTATGAACTTGGGCTAATTACCCATTGTTACAGTTTGTGATTTTTTTCTATTTATTCTTTGTGATTTTTTTCTTTTGTCCTATAGAGAATCTAAATTTTATTTTTCCATAGATGAATTTAGTAGTCATAGAACCTTATTGAGAGGCCACCCCTCCCACACTGATGGGTGAGGTCACATCTGCTATACAAGTTTCCAAAATTACTTATGTCTGTTTATGGGACTCTTTTTGCCTTTACATGGTTGCATTTGTTCATCCTGACACTAGTATCAACTATCTTACTGACTTGTTTTTTTAGTAGTGAAAATCCCCCCATCTTGTTCTTAGAAGTTGGCTCAGCTATTTTTTTTTTTTAAGAAAGGGGGAGGGAGAGGTGGTTGGGGAGGGGCAGAGGGAAAGGAAGAGAATCTTAAGCAGGTTCTATGCCCAGCACAGAGCCTTACCTACTGAGCCACCCAGGTTTCCCCCGCTCAGCTATTTTTGACCACTTCTTTTCCAAATAGATTTTAAGATTCCCTTTTGGGATTTGATTTAAATTGTACCTACATTACAGATTAATTTGAGGCAAACTGACATCAAGGATACTAATTCTTCCCAACCACTGATAAAACATATTCTTGAAGTAGTCAGGTTTTTTTTTTCTTGAAATCCACTAAAATGTAATCTCTGCATGCTATTGCATATTTTGTTATATTTTGTGTAGATCTTATAGGTTTGGTAGCTTCTATGAATGTGATTTTTTTTTTCCCTATGTACCTTTCACATTGATTTGTAGTGACATGCTAGAGCTGATACTACCTTGCAAGGGCAATTGTGTGGATCTTTTCTCAGTCCTGCTTCAGGGACACCACACTGGCAGCTTGAAATCAGCCATGGCTGGACCTGCCTGGGTGGCTCAGTCAGTTCATGGCAGACGCTTGGTTTTGGCTCATGTCATGATCTGAGGGCTGTGGGATTGAGCCCCGTATCGGGCTCTGTGCTCATTGGGGAGTCTGTTTGGGACTCTTTCTTTCCCTTTGCCCCTCCCTCTGCTCTGCTTGCTCTCTCTCTCTCTCATGCTCTCAAATAAATAAATACATGCATAAATCTAAAAAAAAAGAAAAGAAAGAAAAAAAGAAAGCAGCCATGGTGGGAATAGTTATACCACAAAGATCAGCAAACACTGCATATCAGGCTACTCTTCCTTTTTTTCCTTTCCTCTCTTCTGCTCCCTTCCCTTCCATCTTTCCCCTTCCTCCCTTCCCCATTCCTTCCTTTTCTTTTCTTAAATATCAGGACATAGCTGGTCTTAGGTACTTAACAGAAAGAGTAGATTTTTGTAATGCTAATCTTGGATCTAACGAAATTTTAAATCTTTTATTAATTTCTATTCATCTGTAGATTATCTTGGGTTTTTATACATAGACATCAAATAAACTGCAAATACCAGTTTTATTTCTTTCTTTCCAATTCTTATACATATTTTATTTTGTTGTTTAGAACCTCTTGTACAATTCTGTATAAAAATCATGAAAGAAGGCATGTTTGTCATGCCTCAGAAGTTCAGTGGAACTGCTTTTCAAGTTTTACCATTAAGTATGATGCTTGTCATGTTTTTGTTAGCTAGCCATTATCACCTATGACTTCCATGTTGCTAAAACCACAGGCAAATTCTCAGTTCTCATTTTATGTGGCCAGTCAGGCACACCAATCACAGTTGACCTCTCCATGGAGCCTTTCAACTTCAGAACACCAGACTCCTATTTTTCTTTTTTTCTTTCTACCCCTCTAGCTGTTCTCACTGTCCTTGCTGGTTCTTTTTCATTTCCCTTATTTTGAAATGTTCGAGTTCCAGAAAATGGTTATTGAATTTCTTCTCTCTTGTAATTACACTTACTTGTGACTTCAAATATAGTTGACCCTTGAATAACACAGGTGTTAAGGGCACCAACCCTTTGCTCCTGCAGTCAGAAATCCACATGTAACTTCTGATTCCCTTCAAACTTAACTACTAATAGCCTACCGGTGACCAGAAGCCTTCAGATAACATAAACAGCCAATTAATACATATTTGTATGTCATATATATTATATACTGCATCCTTTCAATATAGTAAGCTAGAGAAAAATGTTAAGAACATCATAAGGGATAGAAAGTACATTTACAGCACCATATTTTATTTATAAAAAAAATCCATGTCATAAGTGGATTCATGCATTTCAAACCCATGTTGTTCAAAGTTCAACTGTACTACTATTCTTTGATGAGGTCTAATTTGTCTCTCTAGTTTGTTCAGCTCTTCTGAACTTTAAATTTGCATCTATAACTGCTTACTCATCACCTCTACTTCAATGTCTAATATGTATTTCAAAGTGAACACCTGATATTTGCCACCCCTGCACGACCAGACGTGTTTTGCCTGCACCTGTCAGTTACTCAGGCCAAAACCTTTGACATCCTCTCTTTTACACTCCACAATTAGTTTGTTAGTAACTCATGGTAGTTCTATACATTTATGTGAATATTTACAAAAGAACTTTCTACCACCCTCAGGCTTGCTGCCCTAGTCTAAGGACCATCTTTGTTTTCCCTCTAGCTCTTTTTTTTTTTTTAAAGCCTCCTTCCTATTTGGTCTTTCTGTGTTTGATCTTGTATTTCAGAGCATTTCTTAAGAGCAGCCAGTACATGAAAAATCATGTGATGTATCACATCTCTCCTCTGTTTGAAATTCTCCAAAGGGTTCCCATCTCTTCTATCTCATCATCATCTCCAGGGCCCCTTGTGGTTTTCTGCCATCCTTGTCTCTCTGACCTCATCTCCTACTACTCTCCCCACTCCAACAACACAGGTCTTCTTGGTCACCTACCTGATGGACCAGATAGGCCCCTCGATCTGGAGTTGGCACTTGCCATTTTCTCTGACAAGGGTGCTCTACCCCCTTACTTCCTCCCATGTTTACTGAAATGTCACTTCTCAATCAATCTTGTCCTACTCCTTCAAACTAAATATTTAACTTACCCCTTCTCCCATGATGCTGATCATCTCTTTTCCCTGCATTATTTTCTTCTCTTTTGGAGATAGTCACTAGTAATTCATATATTTGTTCTTCTGTAATGTCTTAAATTCTTTTTATCATGGTAAAAAAATCATAAGATTTATCATTTTAACCATTTCTAAGTGTAGAGTTCAGTAGTGTTTAGTATTTTTACATTGTTGTGTAACCGATCTCCAGAACCTTTTCATCTTGCAAAACTAAAACTCTGTATCTACTAAATAATGCTGCATTTCCCCTCCTCTCCACACCTGGCCATTGCCAGTGTGATTTCTTAACATGGTATATGATATTAAGACATTTTTCCTTGAACCAGAGTTTCATTTCTAGTGAAAATATGCTACTTGAGTATCATGTATTATCATTTTTTAATGTACTACTTGCAAATATTTTACTTAGGATTTTTTTCATTTATGTTTTAGTTGGTCAAAATATTCATTTCTTTTGCTGCCTTTTAAAACATTTGTTACATATTTTGGGGTGCCTGGGTGGCACACTCAGTTGGTTGTCCGACTCTTGATTTCCACTCAGGTCATGATCTCAGGGTCATGAGATTGAGCCCTTTGAAGGACTTGCACTGAGTGTGGAGCCTGCTGGGGATTCTCTCTCTGCCTCTTCCTATGCTCATCCCTGCACTCCTCACTAACCCACTCTAGCTAAATAAATAAATAAATAAATAATATATTTTTCAGTTTTATTGAAGTATAATTGACAAAATTATAATATGTTTAATGTGTACTTGATTATTTGATACATATAAATTGTGGAAGAATTTGCACAAATGAGTTAACATATCCAGCAACTCCCATACTTATCTTTTATTTTCTTTACTACCCTTATAAATCAAAGTTCATTTTGCCTCACACAACGAGAGAGGTTATTTTCCCCCTTTTTTTCTTCTCTGAAAAAAGTCTGTATAAAATAGAAATTATTTATATCTTCAATAGACTAGATGTTATTATGTTATTCAGATTTTCTATTTTCTTAAGTCAAATTTAACATACTATCTAGAAAATTATTCATTTAATTTTGAATATTGGTAAAAAGTTTTCAAATAATCCCATATGACTTTCTAAGTCTGAAAATATATCTCCTTTTTAAATTGCTACTATTGTATATTGTGTCTTTACTTATTTTGTTTTTCTCAGCTCTCTTAACTTGCTATTATATATAGTACTAGGTCCATTTGGATTTCTTCTCTGTAAAACCCTCATTTTCTGGTCCACACTTTTTTCGGCAAAGCAGCCAAATCCACTCCTGTAGAAGCTATGCATGTTTATTGCCTAAGAAATACACAACTAACTATAGGAGAGGAAAAGCGGTGTACATGTAATTTGAGAATGGTCCTCACTTATCCCCTGACACGGTGTTATGCTGGGTAATTGTTATACCAAAATCATATGTCAAAAGCACGTTAAAAGTTGACAACATTTCCAGCTGACTTTAATAAGACAAATGGAAATTATAGTAAAGCTAATGGAAAGAGCTGGATGATTATTTGTTAAAAAAAAGAAAGAAAACAGAAGGACTTCAAAAGGGTTTAGGGTGGTCATGGTGGGACTGCTGAATTACTCATAAAAAAGAAGAAGGAATGACAGTGATGAAATATGGTCAAAGCCACAGTTTCAGGGTTGAAATCATTCTCCTAGTTACATCAAGTCCAGAAGGAAGGCAGGGATGAAGCTAAGAATCCAAAGAAAAGAGCCAAAACTAACGAATGGGGGAGTGAGTATGAGCAGATAAAGAGGTGAGAGGGCCAGAGATCGAGGCCAGAGGCCGAGATCCTCCAGGGACAATCAGATGGCAGTACTTACCCCTTCACAGGCTACAGTCTTTGCCCTGAGAAGTGAGACAAGAATGAGAAAAGAGGAGAGACAGCAGGAAGCCTTCACTGTTTTTGCTCAGCTCCCCTGGGAGTGCCAGCCTTCTGTTGCAGCTCCCAAGGGTATTTTCATATTTACACTCAGTGCACCATCTGTTATTTTCCTGCCTGACTCCTTATGAAATCTCCCATACATGCTGGAGGAACTGAAATCTCTGTACTTCACTCTGGAAATGAAAATTGTGATGACCAGGAAGTCAGAGCTACAGGCAGTGACTCTCCTTGATCCCACCTGTCTGGATCATGGGGGAGGGGGTTGTCTCCAGGGGCTCCATCTCCAGGGGCTGGTCATTGGTGCTCCGCTGCTGGCTTCTGCCTGACCTGGTGAATGAGGGGCCATTTCTAAGTGGTTTGTAAACAAATGCAGCAGGGAAAGCCTGAGGAATGTGACCAACACCTCACTCTGAGCGATGAATAGTGGGGACACAGCATCCCAATTACACCTGAAGAGTTTGAATATGTATTGAAGATCTATCCACTGCTCCCTCCCCCTATATTTGGCTGTAGGGAAACAAACAAACAAACAAAAAAAGACTGGGAAATTAAGCCTGAACTCCAATTTCTAAATAAAGAAACTAGAGGCTCTGAGCCAATTTTCCCAAGTCAATTTAAGTGTAGAAGTTTACAATTCAAATGATAAACTCCTATAGGAAGGTATGAGGGAGGGAAGGGATTAAAACATTAGTGATGACAAATCTTCAAACTGGAGCATTAGGGAAGCTTCTTTATGTATCTTTTTCAGACTTTAATCTTTTGTAGGGCTGGGAAAAGGAAGTACAAGGCTTAATAAACTAAGGGTTTTTAATCTAATGCATTTGCTTTAATTCAAGGGAACTCGCAGCAGAGTCATGTATTCAGAGAACCTACAGCAGAACTGGAATGTGTGGTGTGTAGCCCACTGGCCTCCAGGGCCTTCTCTTGGCCCCACGTCTGTTAGTGTGGGGCTCCCCGATTAAAGGTGCTCATCCTGGTTTCTGTCAAAATGGAAACACTGTTCTCTCTGATAAGGATGGGGGTGGCAGGATGTTCTAAAACTTTCAACAAAAATACCTGGTCTTCATCCTGAGCAAGCTGTTCAAGATTTGACTCAGTTAGTTGATGCATGCCAACTCACCCCACTCCTGGGAGGACAACTAAGAAGGCTTTATGCAGATGTTAATAAGGAGAAATTTAAGAAAAATAAACGATATGTAATATAGAATTTATACAATGTATAATATATACATTTTATTTATATAAATGTAAATTTATATATTTACATATACACAGTTATATATAACTATATATACATACATATATATATATATATATATATATGCATGCAAGTATATATATATATGCTTTTGAGATTTCTTTCACCTGTCTCTAACAGACAAGAAGCATTGTTCTTAGAGAACCACAACTGGGGGGTAAACATTTAATCCTTAAAAGATGAAACAAACTCTGGAGCATAGTACAAAAAGATGACATTGTCACAAAATTTTCAGATTATTATATCCTACCATAAACTGTCTTCGGTTCACTGACTTTTGATTTTGATTAGTGGTCATTTTCTCCTAAATGATAGAAGGAAATTTAGTCTCTGAAGATATTCATATTCCTTTAGAGTTACGGGTGTCACTTATTTTCTCTATTGTACACACTCTGGCTCACACCTATTTACCATGTTAATATGCACATCTCTCGGGGCACCTGCATGGCTCAGTGGGTTAAGCCTCTGCCTTTGGCTCAGGTCATGATCTCAGGGTCCTGGGATCAAGCCCTGCATCTGGGCTCTCTGCTCAGCAGGGAGTCTGCCCCTCTCCCCCCCCACCCCCTCCTGCCTCTCTGCCTACTTGTGATCCCTGTCTGTTAAATAAGTAAATAAAATCTTTAAAAAAGATGCACATTTCTCGTGAAACCATTCTATAGTACTATTTATTTGCTTGTTTGTTTACTTATTTATTTTGGAGAGAGAGTGAGAGCAGGAGAGAGCAGGGGGAGGGGTAGAAGGAGAGGGAGAGAAGTGAGGAGTTTGACATGGGACTAAGATCTCATGACCCTCAGATCATGACTTGAGCTGAAATCAAGAGTTGGAAATTCAACTGAGCCATGTAGGTACCCCAAGCATTCTAGAGCACTTATTAAATACTAGAGATTTTCTAAAGTCATAGAAAAGGAACACATTTCCTTGACTTGAACAGAAAATTAGTTCTCATTACTTTTCCTGCTGTTTAATTTCTTAGTTTCAGGCCAATAGAGAGCAATACAAAATAACCAGCAAACTAAGCAGAAAAAAAAATATGTGTGTGTGTGTGTGTGTGTGTGTGTGTGTGTGTATCTCAGTGTCTAATGAATTAGACTATATTTTCAACAGACAGATGGCATTGTGAATCTTAATACTTGCTAGGTTGCCTTCTGTGTGCTGTTCTAAAAAGTTAAAAATTGAAGGAAGCGTTTCTGCACTTTCCAGCAGCATCAGCAGGAGTGTGAAATAATTCTTCCTTTCAGTCTGCTCAACTTGTACTTGGTTAGTCTATTATGCTATATAGAGGCTATAAAAAAAAAAAAACAACGAAAAGCAAAATTCAAGTGTGGTGTCTGTCACATCCCAGACTGGGAACGGGTACTAGACTGTTTGCTGAAGGATATAATTTTGCCCTTTGTCTTAATTAGCAGTTGGAAGATTGTGAGGCATAAAAATGGGGTGACATAGAAAAATAAATGCCTGTTCACCTGCAGCCATCAGGGTCCTAAATTATTTTCTCTTCCTCTGAAACTGACATAGTCATGCTAGAAAAGGAATGATCTGATTTAAAAATATGAGATAGAATGTATGAACCAGAAATGCAGTAGTTTATAGAAGCATGAAGATCTTTGTATGCACCATCTAAGCATTCTTCACTTTCTGCATGCTCTTTTTATTCAGTCACAGTTTAATTGTGTGATTATTCAGAATTTATTTTAAAAAGAGCAAGTTCTGCCTCTGACCTTTGAAAATCATAGAGCACTGTAGAAACATACACAATATTGTTATTTGGGTTTTAATTATTCTTACTGGTGTTGAGATTTGTGTCTAGAATCAGATTAGAGTCTGATGACATCTCAAAGGTTAGTGGAGCCATGATACCATACCATTAGGTGGAATTGCAAAAAGTGCCATTCAATATTCAGATGGCATTTACTGAACATCTTCTATGGCAGGACTGTATTTGACATTTATCTTTAAGTAGGGTTACCAGATTTAGGGGAGTGGGGGGAAAGCAGATCTAAACAAACGGTACCAGAATAGGACAACCAGTTAAATTTGAATTCAGATGAACAACTATTCATTTATTATTATAATCATTTTCTTATTCCAATGTTATCCAAATAATGCACGGGCACCCTTATATAAAACTATGATTTGTTGTTTACCTGAAACTCATATTTAATTGAGCATCCTGAGTTTATCTGGCAATGCTAAAATTCAAAGATGAAAAGTCATAATCTCTGATCTTGGAATACTTCCTGTAATGAAGAGGTCAGTATGTCTGTCTTACTGTTTGGAGCTGCAGTAGAAATGGAACAACATGCTTTATGAACACAGAAGAATGGGTAAGCTAACTCACTGAGCCCAGCTCTCTTTCTTTCTTCGCTAGAAGAGTGCCCATAGGCTGCTCAAAAGTATTTTGTTGTATGCCAAGATACTCCAGTCCTATGTGAGAGAGATTTTTTTTCCTCCCCAGATCAGCTCTTATAATGGCACAGAATTGGAAGTGGATAAGTGTTAGTTCATCTAGTCTGAACAAGACTGTGGAAATCACCCTGCCTTGAGTTTGTGTAACTGGGAAGCTTCTCAAGTCACATAATATCAAATACTGATTTTAAGCAACATGTAATACAAAAGCAAAAATTCTAACTGATTTGGAATTTGCATCAGGTCACATGTTCTATTTCTTACCCCTAAGGAATGGGTGGTACAGTTATAACTATGTTTCTATTTTCTACCATCCACACCCACGTGCTGTAACTGAGTCCCTATCCAAATGCTGAATTTTGTCATGAACTCATAGCTGCCAGATTGTTGCCTCTCAGAGAGGAGGAAGTAGCCTGGAGCTAGATTTAGTATCTCTGCACTTTAGCCCTTGTTCTGCCTCACTTGTTACATGACTTGATTCTAAATTAAATTAGATAGTTGAAATAGATACTTTCTAAAGATTTTGCAACTCTAGAAATTCATAGCTTTAAAATCAAGAAATAGAAATCTAACCTTCCATTCATCCTCAACTTAAAGGTAGGGCCCCAAACTCAAATGCCTACAGGGGTCAGTTTGGTAAGTAAATGAGTGACAACAAATGGAGTTCACTGTGGCTTCAAGAAACATGCATTTTTAAGATGTCGGGAAGCTTCAGCTCTGGACAGTGCTTCTGATAAGGGAGTAAGAGCCACTGTGGCTAGATGCTGAAAGATAGCAAGATGTTTACAGAAGCTGGAAATGTGTATTTTTACATAAAAGCTTTTAGTTATTATATGGCAATTATTAATGCAGTATTTTTAGAAGATGAGAAAAGAATTTTGCCATGTAGATGTGGTCTTTATTCTTCTAGTCTGTCCCTGATTTAAAGCATCATCATGTCCATAAGTTTTGTTTATTTGTTTTTGCCCACATTTCAAATCACTGAAGTTTTTGTCCTTAATTTTTGCCTCTTATATTCTGAATTAATGTGCAAATTTTGAACAAATATTCTTGAATTTGCATATGTTTATTAGTGTTGTCCTTTTCAAATTAGTGACTTTGTACTGATAATTATGATTTACACCTGTTGAGCATTTATATGGTCCAGAAACTGTTCTAAGTGTGTATATTTTTATTTCATCTACAATAAAACTGTTAGATAAACATTATTATTATCCAATCTGACAGTGTTTCAGGTAATCTTTGCTCTTTATCAAAGCACCCCCAAAGTTATTAACTTAAAACTACAACAGTTTATCATTTCTAATGATTCTGTGGATTGGTAATCTGTGTGTTTCTTCTGCTGGTGCCACCTGGGACTAGTCACATGGTCTGCCATCATCTGATGGCTCAACCGAGGCTGAAGGGTCTAAGATGGTTTTACTCACACATCTGGCTGTTGGCTGGCGGCTAGGGTACCATGTATCTTCTCCACATGAAACTACTAGGCTAGACAGTGCCTCTCTATAGCATGGTGTTCTGATCCCCAGAAGGTGAAAATGAGAGCCACAAAGCCTCTTCACACCTCAGCCCAGAATGTGCATTTATCACACACACCCTTTATATTCTGTTGGTCTAAACAATTCATGGGACTAACCAAGATTCAGAGTGGGGGGAGACTACACAAACACACTCATTTACGGAGGCATATTCCATCTGAGGCCATTTTGTAACAACCTACCATATAGAAATACCTAAACTGAAGCAGAGAAAGTCTGATAATTTGTTTTAAATAATACCATTTGTAGGTAACAGATTTAGGTTTGAACCATCTAGGCCTCTCATTGTTATTTCAGGCCAAAAGTTGTTATTCCAGTAACATCACATTTTATCCAGTGTAACTTCGTGAAGGATTACATTTATTTAGAGATATTAGGTTTTGTTCTTTATTTTAAAAATCACCTTGTAATTATTCTTGGATTGCCATTTACTTAAAAAGCTGCCTATGGGGAGTTTTAAACAGTTTTAATTGATAATTTACTGTTCTGCCCTTTGGTTTAAATGCCAAAAGAGATAGAAAAAATATGGATTCACATTTAGATCTTTGTTTTTGCCTTTACAGATAGAAAAGGTGTGTTAAGTAATGTAGAATCAGTGACATATGTTCATTCCATCTAGAACGAGATAAGGGAGGGGAGGAAAAGATGGTAGCTAACACATCTTCTATTCATAAAGGAAAAAAAAAGATAAAAAACTATAACTGTATATAATTCTGAGAAATACATTATAAAAATGTTCTCAGCTTGCTTTTAACGGGGTTAGGTATACATCTGAGACTTGAATGCATTATTGGAAATTATTTCTTCAAGCAAATAAAGATTTCATATCCTAGAAAATTAAGTTGCTGACCACCACGTCAGATTAAACAAATGAAATATCATTTCTTAACATTCTAGGAAAAGTATTGGGATACTTAATGCAAATCAGAAGGACTGTTCATTGGTAAGATTGACTGAAGGTTCTATTTTGAGATACAAATCAACCTACAAAATTAAGTATACAATACTTTATTAAGTGTTCAAAAGCAATTTCCTTATCAGCTGTTAAAAAATAGTTTCAATTTGATTGGTCATCAATTATTTATAAATTGCTTCCTTTCTCCAAATAGTACTGCATAAATTGGACCACACAATTTAGATCTATATACAATGGAACAAATCAGAGAGTTGCAATGAAATGGGTTTAATAGGAATAAGAAAATGTAGAAAGCTTCTAGGACTGTGTGGAATTTTCAAGATTTGTGAGATATTCAAGTTTGCAATTTGAGTCAAAGACACAACATTTATTCAATTCTTGGAGATAAGAACGTTTGTGCTCCTAGGATAAAATATAGGAAAACTCAGAAGTTATGGGCTCTCATCTCAGTGTTATTAACAACAGCTTTGAGCTTGTCAAATAACTTTCATTTACCCCAGTTTCTATCCTTTGTAATGGATATAAATACATAAACTTGCTTTAGGGGCAGAGCGGGATATTTTTGTTCTTCCATAGACTTAAAATAGTTTCAAGTGATTGCGAAGGAAGTCTACATTCCTCATCATCGTATTGTCCTGGTCCTATGTCTGTGTCAAGTTTATACTGGACGGGAATGGGTGGCAGTTACATGGAGGTGAGGGGTCCTGGAGCTGGAGCGGCTGAAACAGGAAGTCTCCACTATGAACAGAAGGGGGTGACAAAGCCATTTCCCCCTCTACTGTCTTGTGAGTCCACTTCCTTATGGAAAAGCCCAGATGCTTTCAGCCTATGAACATACCTTATGACTGAGACAGATTTGTTCTCTTGTAATAGTACAAGGTAAACTGAACTCCATTTTTTTTGTTTGTTTGTTTTGTGGAAAGCATGATTCTGTCTGGATGTACTATTACAGAAAACCTAATCAAATGTACAAATAATTATAATCAGTTTAAGAGACATGCTTACAGATTTTGAGGGAAACTGGTGTAGATGTTTCAACACTTAAAGAATATCATGAAAATATTAGAAATCTTGAAACTAGATATTAATCATTTATTCAACAAATACTTATTAAACCATTCCTACTTTTGGATATTCTACTTAACATTGTCTTCCACAAAATAAGACATGGTTTGGGTTCATGGAGTTTGTTCATGAGATGCTGCTAGCTTCAAAAGAGAAATCTAACCTTTGCCAACATCAGTTGAATGAAAACCATCAGCAGGATCTAGAGAGCAATGGTCTCCACATAATGTGATTCTAACCTACATAATAAGAAAAACAAGCAGTGTATATACAGAGAATACTTTTGTTTTATGTAACAGCGACATGCACTACAATTTATTACAACCTCCATGCAAATATTTTTTGCTGAGATTTTTCAAAGGGCTAGATTTAGGAATAAAAGAGAAAAGCAGCTGTATTTTTTTGCATATATTTACATGGACACTGCACATTCTTCACTGGAAATTAGAATTTAAAAAGTTACCTCAAAAATGTAATTTCAAAGTTTTCTTTTCTCAGTACTTTCTTATAAACCTATTTAGGGTTCCCAAGTATCCATACCAAAGGTTTGGAATACATATTTAAAACTTTTTTCACTAACCACACTAAAAAGATAAAACATTTACCTTCCATAAATGTTGTAGATGTGCACATCTGCTGAAATCTGAGCCCAAGAAAGGGATAGCCAGGGTAATGACAGAGCAGCTGGAGCTGGAGAAGGAAGAAAGAGAATTAGTGAGTCCCACATCCCGTTCTCCTTTCCATCAGAGTCAGCGTTGTGGTTCCACTCACAAGTCCCTTCATGTCGAGAAAGAATAACAAGCCTTCAATGTATTTTTAGGTAGTTCAGGCTTTCACTGAAATTTCAGTTCTGTTTCTATTTTCCAGTT